>VDFB02108025.1:0-12350 GCA_007258455.2 Sequoia sempervirens | reverse complement strand
AGTTATGTCTTGCAAGCCTCAATAAAAGACAAAAACTGAAAATTAAAACAACCCCCATTATGATGACCCCCCATTTTGCCAAATTCATTGTAAAAGAGAAAATTGACTCCTCTTTTACAAATTTTTTAATAATGCAAAAATTTGCACCTCCCCCATAAGCTTTCCCTTTGCCACATTTATTACAAAAGAAAAAAATTACACCCCTTTTAAATTTTTTTATCTATGACAATCGATTATGACAAAACAAAAAATGACGCTCCCCTCCCCCGCTATAAATTTTTGACACTAAGTTTTAATGACAATTAGTGCCAAGAAAGAAATACCACCGTCCAAATGAATGGACTGCATGTGATGGAGTGGAGGTCATGCCTTGATTGAAACCGTTTGGATAGAAACTATCCACAAGTGGGAATAGCGTTGACCGGGTCTGCCATAGAAATGTCACTTCCTAACGTCTCATGCCTGCAAACTATCGACAAATAAAATCCCGTGATGCTATGGGAGTTTGAATAGGCCTATAGCAAAAAAAATGAAGCCACCAGTGAACTGAAGATGCCAGGGTGAGCTGCTTGATGGAGGACCAAAGCCAATGTCTTCAAGCTTATATACATTTTAGCGACACCATTTTCTAGGAAACATCACACGAGCTGCGCAAGTCTTTGAGGACACGATGGTGGTTGAATGGTGCTGGCTTGGGCACACCCTCCTCTGCGACATGGCACCAGCGCGCTGCGTGACACGGCTGTGGGTCAATGCTGCATGGGTCGATGTAGCCCTGCATGAGCAAAGCCCTTTTCGTGCAGATCTCGCATGCAAACCTTCACGTAGAGGCACGCCTGCCTATGCAAATACCGCCTACAATACATGATGTGCAGGGAGGCACGTGAAAATCATGAGTGAAGGTTGGCTGGATGGCTGACGAAATTGCCCCAAGTCCCCTCTGCAAATTTGTGCCCTCAACCCGCGTGAGGATGCTCGGCTCGCTTGAGGATTTTGGGTGTGGAAATCATGCAGACAGAGAATTCATGAGGCCTGGCCTGCATATGTAGGGCGACGACCTGCACAAGCAAGAACCTTTATCCTCCTCGATAGCTTCAAATGTGCCTCCAAATAAAACATGGATATGAGCAAAATGCAAAGAAAATCGTTCTATTGAAAGCAAATCGCGGCCTATGGATGAAGAGTGCATGTGCATGAAGATCCATGCAGGTTACCTACTGACGAGCTTTCTCTGCTTATCGCCAACCCTCATATGAGGTGAGTCGGCTTGCTCAATGGCCTCTATGTTGATTGTCGACCTTCAAATGAGGTGAATCAGCCTTCTCATATAGAAAATCGTGCCTCCCCTTCAAACGCAACAGGCATTTAAACCATCAATCCCTAGATCTGCAGGTCAACTAAAAAACGACGCCTTAAAGTGCATTTAGAAACACCCAACCATCTCCCTGCAATTAAATCTAGCAAAATACAATGAAATTCGTTCAACTATGGCTTGCACTATCTCCCCCAAGCTTTGATACCATATTAGAATTAGGAAGATCTAGGAGATAAAATGATAAGTACAAGTGAACCGTTCTAGGAAAATTCACTACGAGCAATTTACGGATGGAAAATTCACCACCATGACAAATTCACCACCACAATGCAAAATTAACCGTATTAATATTTTTTAATATATATTTCAAAAACTTTCGAATTTTTTTTGCGAAAGAATAATTTGATTTATGATAATAAAAATGAAAATATTTTTCAATATATTTTATTTTATTAGTCATCTATAATCAATTATACATATGAGAACTATATAATCTAATAATTGGTATTGTTAGCTATACCTCGCATAAAAAATAATTAAAAAATAAAATTTTCAATAAATTGTAAAAGAGGTGAAAATTATTTTTAGTAATTTTTTTTCAAAGTTATCGAAATATATATTAAAAAATATTAATGCGGTTAATTTTTCGATGCGGTGAATTGCTAGCGGTGAATTTTACTCAGCGGTGAATTTTCCCACAGCAAATTGTTGGTGATAAATCTTTCGTCGGTGAATTGCTAGCGGTCAATTTGTCATGATTGTATTTAGTTGACCCAAATGATAATGAGTAAAAAGCCTTGCATCTATAGGCAAGGATGATGCAATCCATTTATGAGGTAGATTAACAAATTCTCCATAATGTGGCACAAATGGAAAGACAAGTGTTCTATATGTGTCAACCATAAGAACACTTGGAGTGTGCAGAACAAAAAACTCTATGACCATGTTATCAACCTTGTGTGCCAAGTGTTGAGTGACCTTTGAGGTGAGATGGAGAGACTTCCAACCTCAAAAAGGTATATGCATGAGGTTTCCCAAACAACTTGGTAACCTCAAGAGGCTTAAAGGTTGCACATTCAGTTAGACAAGGTGTAGACACTGAAAAATGTCCTAAGTCTGCGAGCATCATTTTTCATGGTCGACATCCTTCGATAATTGAATAATTTTAATTATTAAATTATGTTTGATCATATGATTCTATTAATTAAATAATTTTTAATTATTTAATTAATTCACCTTCTCATTTCTCTCCCGATCAATTAAAATTATTTAATTGCATCACTAATATATCCCTTTTTTCTATAATTAAATAAATCATCATTTATTTAATTATTCCTTTATAGTTAGATAATAATAATAATTATTTGACCTTTTATTCTTCCACGATTAAATAATTGTTTTTTATTATGGAACAAACAAGTTTTAGAGGGATCCTGAAACCCTAAACAGTAAGGTAGCAATAGATAGAACATTAACAGAGCCCAAACAAAAAACAAAACGTTGCACACTAAGAAGAAAATAGTGGATACCAAGGCAACACAACAAAAGACCGACAAAAAACCACAAAACAACTGGCCACTAGGCCAAACTCCTGAGGATCTCTTCCACCTCCTGCTTCAATCTGTTCATATTAAGTGCAGACTTCTTGATCTCCTAGTTATTCACTAAAGCCTGGTTTTCCTTCCTTTTCAAATTTGCTCTGGTCCTGTTGCTCAGTCCTTGACTATCCAGCTGCCCTTCCTCTTTGTCAAAATCAAGAAACATAGCAGTCTTAACATGATGCGCATTCTCCAAATTCTCCACCATGGTATTCATAGTCTCAACAGTGGATTTTAAAATCTTATGGCTCATAACCAACACTTTGTGGAGAGAGTTTTTGATGTTCCTCAGCTACTCCTCCATCTCAGCCTACTTGCCTTCATGGTTTCTTTTGAAATCTTGTATCTCATCAACAGTTTTCTTGAGGCACTCAACCATATACTTCTTCTCTTCCTTTGTCCATAAATTAGTGGCCCTACCACTATCACTACATATTTTTTTATTGTCATCAACTTTCTCCATTTTACTACTCATGGCTCTCTAGTTCAGCTCAATCTCCTTAATTTCAAAGAACACCCAGCTCATTAATTTGAAAAAGTCAACTAACCCATTGCAGGCTATAGCAAGAATATCAGTTGGAAATTCTTGTTCCTCCTTGAAATAGTGATCCTCCACCTTGAGATCCATAGGAAATTGGGGCCTCTCTTCTCTGTCAGTAGCAGGGTGGCTGAAGTACTCAGACAATGAATCTGATTGCGAGTCCTTGTCATTCTCATCATAGGTGGGGTACTCTAAAACCTTTCTCTTACCCTTCTACTAGGGAGAATCACTAGATTTCCCTTTCCCCTTACCAGCAACCCTTTCCTTAGACGAAGGAGTCTGGTGTGGCAGAGCAAACATGGCTTTAGAATGATCATAAATAAGGATAAGCAAACCTTTGTGGAGAATGGAATGCCTAGTAGGGTTTTGTCTATGGCTTTTCAAACTTGCATTCAAAGAAGAGGTGAGATAAAAAGGAAAGGAAACTCTGACTTGATACCTAAAGTGGTTAAGGAGGATGAAATGATACCCAAAGGCTCTGGTATAACGGCCATCCAGAGTGACATACTCCATCAGCACGTTCAAGACCCTCCTCCAGTGCAAAACAATCATGTCTGAATCATAATAGCTTATGGAAGTCCTTCGCAAGTCCTCCCTCTCGGCTTTTGACTTTGGAAATTTATTGACCGCCTCGTCAAAAAGCTTTATATCCTTGTAGAACTTGATACCCTATGTAGAGAGGCCCATAATCTCAGCCACTAACTATTCATTGATGACCCCTTGTCTACCAAACAAGTTAATCTCACCATCCTTCCAATCTTTGGCAAAAACCCTAGTAACCTCCAGATCCCAGCCATGGAGTTTCTCAATGAAAATAGTAATACCACCCTTTTCCAACTTCTTCCAGAGCTTCAAATTATTCCTTAACTGTTCGCTACTCATCAGCTCCACCCTGCAACTCTCGCCACCCATGTTGGTCGTCTTGTAGGAAGGAATAGAAGAATCCAGAAACTCAAAAAAATAAATGCCCAGAAAGCATGTGAGACTTACCTCATTCAAACGGGAAATAAAATAATTAATCATTGGCCAACTATGAGTAATAATTAACTTGCAGTCCCAAGACTGTAGTGAAGGACAATTAACCATCATTCGGGGGAATGGGGAATTGCACCTTCTTGTGAACACGGTCATACGTAATTAGGGCCTTGACATCAACCTCTAGCTCATCATACCCCTGCCACCTCATCTTTTCCTGAACTTTAACTCCCTTGTTGGCAAAAAAGTCTGCCACTGTATTTATTTCCCGAAAAGCATGTGAAATATAACTTTTCTCAAAGTTATTAATAATTTCCTTAGACAGGTCTATCCAATTCTCTATAGACCATGAGGGTTTCTGAAGGCCCTTTAAACATTGTATTATATTATTCGAATCCCCTTCAATCCAAACATTTTTGAACTTCAATTGGCTAGCTAGCTTCAAGGCCTGAAACACTCTAGTTGCTTCGACAACATGGTTAGTTTGAGTGCCTAAGGGGATCGCCACTGCTGCAATAAAGGAACCATTCTCATCCCTTATCACTCCTCTGCTCCCAACAAGCCCCAAATTTCCCTTGGTCGTGCCATCAAAATTTATTTTAACCCAACCAGGAGGAGGGAGACTCGAGAAGATACCATCTCTAGGTCCCTTAGTAAGCTTGGAAATATTGGACATGCCCACATTAATTTTCCAAGCTTCCACCACTCTAATCTCATACTCTTGAAAGCTAACCTTACCTTTTCCTTTGTTCCAATTATTGAGAAAATTAAAGTTTTCAACCATAGCTCTTATAATCTTACCATAGACCACTTCCTCCAAAAGAGCCACATCCCTAAAGATTTTGTTGTTGCATTCTTTTCAAACACCCTAGGCAAGGTGAGGAAAGATATTGTTCCAAAGCAGATTCAACACTCAATTTTTTGAGGGGGCCTTCCATTGATTATAAAAATCCAAAATAGTTCCAAGAAAAACCCAGCTAAGATCCCACATTTGCAAAATCCTACACCAAATATCATAAGCAAAAGGAAAAAGGAGAAAAAGATGTGAGGAGGTCTCTGCCTTAGTACAACACAAATAACACCTATTAGGAAAAGAGAACCCCCTCTTATAAAGATTATTATTAGTCAATAGTTTGTTCTGAAGGAGAATCCAAGCAAACATGTTGAATTTTGGAGTAAGGTTGTGCACCCACACCTTATCCCAGGCAAAGTAGTGGAGGCAAGAGTAACAAGAGGCCACCGCAAAAGAGACGAAGTAGATTCCTGAGGAAGACAACTTCTAGACCATAGAGTCCTCCTGACCCTGTGAGCTAAGCCTAACCGAATTAAGAAGGGCATGCAGGGGCAGGAGTTCCAAACTAATTGAAGAGATCTCAACCCACTGATTATTCCTCCAGTAATCCCCAACCAAGCAGCCAAACCTAGATTTACAGTCCTCCATAAAATTCCCATAGGTCAAGATGTTACACAGACAGTCATTACCAATCCACTGATCTTCCCAGAACCAAATTTTCTTGCCATCTCCCAGCTTCCAACAAGCTTCTTTACCAGCAAGGTCCCTGGCCTTAATGGTGTTGTTCCATAGGGAAGAACCAATAGGGAGATTCTGAGAGTTAAGAAATTCTTGAAAAGAATCAACCATCCACAAGTATTTGCTACACTAAATAGTATTCCATTCACGAGTGTCTGCAAAAGTTCTCCAAACCTGCTTCGCAAGAAGGGCTTTATTAAACACTCTGATGTTCCTCAAGCCAAGACCCCCAAACTTCTTAGGTCTGCACACATTCTCCCAAGAAACCAATGGAATCCTCTTCTTCTCCTCAACCCCTGACCAAAGAAAACATTTCTAGATCTTTTCAATGATCTCAACAAACTTAGTAGGGATCTTAAACAAACTAAGGATGTAAACAGGAAAATTCTGAAGAGAAGCCTTAAAAGTAACAAAACTTTACCAACTTGACTCAAGAGGGCCCCTTTCCAGCCAACAAACTTCTTGTTAAACCTATCCACAAGAGAGATATAGAAAGAATCTAGAGGTTTGGACCCTAAAGGAAGACCCAAGTAAGTAGAAGGAAGAGAATTAACACCACAGCCTAAAATATTTGCAATCTTCCTCTGTCTATGCTTAGGGGTATTGAAAAAATAGAGGGAGATTTTAGCCCTATTAATTTTTTTCCCTGAACCTTCCTCATAATGAACAAGACAACTCTTTATAGCTCTGGCCTCACGAATAGTAGCACTTCCCATAAGCATTGTATCATCAACAAACTGCTGGTGCGAATAGACCAGATTTGCTAAAGAAGGTTTTAACTCTTTCAAATTGCCTTCCATCACTTTTTTATGTAGAAGCCTTCCTAGAAATTCTGCCATCAGAATAAAGAGAATAGGAGACACAAGATCCCCTTGTTTGAATCCTCTCGACACCTTAAAAAAATGGGAAGGAGATCCATTTATGATGACCGAGGTACTGGTGGTAGAAATCAATTCCTGTATCATTTGTAAAAATATTTCAGAGAACCCAAAAGCTTTTAACACTTTAATCAGAAAGGTCCAGTCCACCCTATCATAGGCCTTAGCCATATCCAACTTCAACAAAAAGCCTTAGTTTTTCGAAGCTTCAAGGGAGTGTAGAATCCAAAATCTGTCTACCCAGAACAAAACCACTCTGCTGGGGAGAAATCAACAACAGAATAACCCCTAGAAGCCTAGAGGTTATCACTTTAGAAATGATCTTATAGAAAGAATTGCATAAGCTAATAGGGTTGAAAGAATCAAAAGTATCAACACCAGGGAATTTAGGAATGAGAGCAATAAAAGTAGCATTAAGCTGTTTCAACAATTTCCTAGCTCCAAAAAATTCCTTAACAACACTAGTCACATCATCAACCACGATTTCCCAAAAGACTTGGAAAAAGAACATGGGGAACCCATCAGGGCCAAGGGCCTTATTCCCTTCGAAATAAAAAACTGCCTTCCTAACCTCATCCTGTGAAGGGATAATCGTCAAGAGTCTATTTTGATGCTCATTTAGAATATTAGGAATAGCCTCAATTAGAGTTTGTTGAGCACTCACATCCAACTCCTCTCTAGAAGAAAGGAGGTTAGCAAAGAATGAAATAGCCTCACTCCTGATCTCTTCCTCCTTAATTTTAACCCCATCCTTCATGCTCATTTAGAATATTTAATTCCTCTAATTTCCATCTCCCCATTTAATTAAATTAATGAATTTAATTAAATGCTCCTTTTTTATTTTCTCCAAATAAATAATTTATTTTCTACAGTTTGCCTCTTTCCTCCATTTTTCTCCATTTTTGAATAAATAATTTATGCATACCACCTAGTCAAATATGTCATGTCATTAACCCCTGTCATAGCCTTCATTGTTGTCATAGTCGTTAGGCATCATACTTGTCATGATTCCTCTAAGAATAGCATATTCTTGGTGCATCAATTTTGGACCATTGATCTTGGCATCTTTTTGAGACTCAATCTCAACCATCCATTTTGCAACCTCCCTCTTATTCATCCTCCACCATTGATCTTGGAATCCTTCTAGAGGATTAGTCTTAGCCATCCATTCAAAAGGTTGTCTATAAAAGCATCCTTCCTCCTCCATTTTCAAATTAACAACTAATTGTCTCCAACTTTTTTGCTTACTATTTGCAGGTTTTGCACGAGTATTCCAACAAATCTAAGGGAAAAGTTTCATAAGAAGAAGGAGAGCAAGAGAAGTGAATCAACAATGATAGAGAGTAGTTTATTTCATGTTTTACATCTTTCATTCTCTCCATTATTTGTGTTCTCTTGTTGGTTAGGTCTTAGTAGCTTAGAGGTGTTAGTTGTCACTATTCTAGGCTAGAAACTAAGAAACTCCATCTCACATTGGTGAGCCCGATGTGAACATAGTTTTTTGCAAATTTTTCATACAAATTTTACTTGTTTTTGCAGATTTTGGGTACGGAATGATGCAACTGTTGAGTGTAGTGACACATTTGCTGAGAAGCGACACATCTATCAAACACTGCAACACACTTGTCTAGAAACGACACATCTGCAGGAGGCATCAGAGGGTGGTAGAATTCAAATTCAAAAATGTGATGCATTTTCCATCGTGTGACATAACACAATGACACAATTGTTGAAAGGTGTGACACATTTGTCTGCTAGGTAAAAAGTTTCATTTTAGCATCTTTTTCATCTTTTTTAAATTTCATTTTGTAAGTATCTAATAGAGTTTTTTGGGTTCTAATCTTCTGTTTGTAGTGTGTGGCTTTAGGTTGGGACTCCCAAAATTGCTTCTTGGAGCAACAAAAAAATTGGGTCCTTTAGTTTTCAATTTTATTTGAGTTTTAGTCTAGTTAAAATCTTTGCTTTCATTTTTAGTTTAGTTGTTAGATTCTAGTTTTGGTTTGGTGTTAACTGCTTTTTGGTGCTAACTTAGATTTTGTGTAGCTTTTTCATTGGTCCAAGGCCTTTCTTTTGAGACTACTAACAAGTGGTTTTGTAGGTTGGAATGTCCAAGAATTACATTTTGAAACCACTTTGCTTGTTTTAGATTAGAAAACATTTCGTTTGGTGCTTAAAATGAATGATTGTCTTTCTCGCATAGGTTTAATTAGAGGGTAAATAACACCATGTATTAGTGTTTGAGGGTGGTAGGTATTATGATCTCACCTTGTGCAAACTCAGTGATCAGAAAGCCAAACCCATCAAATTTTGTTTTCACCCATTAGAGGTCCTATCTTAGTGGGAAAAATTACTCACCCTAAGGGAACGGCCCAAGCAGTAATGGGATAAATCCAAGTCCTTCTGAACTACTATATAAATTTGTGATTGTAAGGAAAGTTTGCAATCAACGGGATGTGGAAATGATAGCCCTCACCAAGTATCTTTATGATATGTAAACCCTTATTCTAAGGGCTCAGAGGCCTCCTAAGGGAGTTTATCAAAGTACCTCCTGAACTGGATGCCCTTACTAGACACCTCTTGTTTGTAGTGGCCAAAATCCCTCTATTTGCTAGTGCAGGAGGTTGGACCTCTAAAGTCATCCCACATTCTCATGGTTCACTGTAGAGATAGAAAACTCTAGGAAGTGATGACCCAAAATTTTGGAACTTGGTATGCCCGTAGAAGTGAGTGTCATGGAGGGGAGCCAGTGCTACCAAGTTCCTAGGCTATCCACTTTGAATAAGCGTGGATGGAGAAATCCAAGTGGGAATTCAGTGAATATTGTCCTTGCCAACCTTAGGATTGTGCTTATCTTCTTTAAAAATTAAAAAAATTCACATCAAACCAGTCCTAAACAAAGTGCTTGATATTGTTTGCTATGTTTTCCAGTCATATCTCATCAGAAACAATCAAAAAATGGATCAAAACCATTGAAAAACATTAAAACTGTCAAAAACACCATTTTGTGAACCACAACTGTCACACACAAACTGACAATTGTCACTGTGAACTGTAATTGTCAGTTTGAAACACATTTGTTAGAAATAGAGCTGCATTTGTTTGCCCGAGCCACGACTGTGAAACACATCTAATAAAAACTGAACCATAATTGTCTACTAAACAATTTTTTTTGAAATTTGTATCAAGAACCTAATCAAAACTAGTTTACAGTAACTCCTGTCTAATAAACCAGAGACCTGCAATATAGCTCATTTTAGCATCCCCATTAGGAAAACATTGCATTATAAGTTGCATTCCTTCATTCTTTGCATTACATAAATTAAACCTTGATTCTTAGGTTGTATCTAAACCTTTAGATTTTGAACATAGGGAGACCTTTGAGCTTTTGGAAATCCTTGGTTAATTATTCTATTTGTCATTGACCAAATTGTCATTGTCATTGTCACTTTGTCAAGTTAAGTCTTTGTCTTGTGTCTTGGTCTTGGTTGTCCTCTTATGGTCAATGACATTTGGAATTTGTTGCCTTGGGTTCACATTAGCTTGACTGCCACCCTTTGTTTAAAATTTTAGGATTCCTTTGCATTAGATCACCCTCATTTTGACTCACATTCCTTAGATTTCACTTTGTACCCTTATTCCAAAAATACAAAAATATAGCTCACTTTACCTTAGTATCATATCAATCCTTCATTATCCTTGCATTTTCATTCCCCAAAAATATAAAAAATACAAAAACATAGATTAATCTCATTTAACCTTAGTTACATTATCATCTTAATCTTGATCTAGGATCGTTTAGTCACCTTATCACTCACTTTGACCATCAATCACTCTTTTAGTGTACTTTAATATCCATTATCCCCCATCTTTTAGGCATTATCATCCTTGTATTTTCATATCCTAAAATCCAAAAACATAGCATAGTCTCATTGCCATTTTGCATTATCCCCAAGTTGCAATAGTCTCACATGGTTGAAACAAGGTCACAAGCCAAAAGAAAGGACATGGATTTCCTAAGCGAACTTTTTACTGATAATGTCACAGATTCAAATCAATCTACACCTCACAACAACACATCACAAAGAGAATAAAGTGACCCTTGGGAAGACCTAAACTTTGAAGTAGTCAACAAATAATTGAGCCCTCAATAAATCAAAAGGGCTTATCAAGATCCAAGACTTTTAAGCATAGTTGACCAAATTGTTGGTGCCAATCCAAACAAATTTTTCTATGCACTAGCCAAAAAGGGTGCCAAGTTACCTCAAGGCTTTGACATATCAACCATCATAGAACAAGAAACTAAAAAATCCATTTGGCATGCCCTCATCATGAAAAATGGTAAACATACCCCTTGGGACCACTACACACATGACTACTACCAGTACAAAAAACATTCCAAATATCCCAACTCATACCACCACACAAGGTCAAAATTTCACATTTGGTAGTCCCTCAAACACCATGGGGTATGTGCAGGATCATCATGGAAAAAACAGGCCCTTAAGTGGCGAAAAATTCAGAAAAACCAGAGTTAGGAAACTTGACAAAAATTTGAATAAGTTATTTATATTATTTCAAAAATATGTAAGGATAGAATCTGTAGCAAATTGAATGTAGTTTCTAAACTATTAGGTTTATTTAAAAAAAAATCTATTTTGTAAAAAATTGAAATTTCAATGTAGTAGTACTTAAATTTCAGGGAAAAAATAAGAAGTAGGTGTCTGACTACCCTAACCACAATAAAATGATAATATTTTCTTATAATATTTTAGATATAAGTAGAGGAATCATGTCCCGATGTGATGCATATTTTTTGTAATTTTTTTCTAAGTAAATAATTAATTATAATTTTTTTATTACAACTTTTAAAAAATATAAAATATCATATGTCTAACCACCTTAACTTGGTCAAAACTTCATGAAATTCAATTTTTTTTTTAATCCTATAGTATGCAAAGCATAGAATGTGACACATGTTTCAGATTCAAAAAATGTGATATCATTTGAAAGCTATAGATGTTTTTCAATCAGGACTTTACTCGTAATTCAAATAGAAAATGAATAATAATAATTTATTAAATTCAAAGTAAATCATAATTTATATTGGTGCAAAGCTGAGAATCTCCTTTAAAAACCATTTTTGCTTCATCAATTTTGGGTAAAAAAAAATCATCAGCCACATACCCTACACATACCTATCATATCACCAGTTTTTGGTCCATCATGATCCTACACATACCCCATGGGTAAAACTTTCATGAATCCTCTTTTTTAAAACACAAATCAAGGTTCCAGATCACAAGGTCCTACACCTTTAATCCAAAATATAAGCCAAGGTCACACACCCGTGATCCAAAATGCAAACCAAAGTTCTATACTCACATCCCAAAACACAAACCAAGGGCCCTCATTCCAATTCCAAAGTACACCTTCATTAAATCAACCTCCACCAAACAACCCTAGGAAGGTGTACATTATCTCACACAAGGCCCCATATCAAAACCTCAATCAA
>VDFB02108024.1:0-18517 GCA_007258455.2 Sequoia sempervirens | reverse complement strand
TTTGTCATAAACTATCATTTTTCAGCATCTTTTATGAGGTATAATGGGGGGCAGCAGTCATCGGAAGCATCAACGTAAGAGAAACCTTACAAAAGAACAAATTGAAGCATATAGACAAAAAGATAAAGGTCATAGGAAGAGAAGACAAGGTATGTTAAATATTGGTGAATCTAAGTCCTTTGGTCTTTCTAGTGAAGAGGAAATTGAATATGTAGAAGGTGAAAATGTTGAACATGATGTTGAAATTGGAAATGAAAATGTTAAAATTGATACTTAAAATATTCAAGCTGAAAATGTTGGAATTGAAGATGTTGAACATGATATTCAAATTGGGAATAAAAATATTGAAATTGATAATGAAAATGTTCAAGGTCAAAATGTTGGATTCGAAGATGTTGAATATGGTGTTGAAATTGGGAATGAAATTATTGAAATTGATAATGAAAATGTTCAAGGTCAAAATGTTGGTTTTGAAGATGTTGAATATGGTGCTGAAATTGGGAATGAAATTATTCAAATTGAAGGTGAAAATGTTGGAAATGAAGATGTTGAACATAATATTGAACTAAGTGTAAATTATGTTTCACCAAATTACATGAGAAATGAAGAACCTTGTGTGGGAAGAAAGACATATTCCAAACTCAAGACCTTCAAAAACCCCTTTCTACATGGTTAATGAAATTGATGAGAACATTATAAACAATTTTGAAGGCAAGAGGTCAACACTCTAACCATTCTGGGCTAGGCTAGTAGACTTTTCATACAATATTTTAGCAATAAGACATTGACGGAGCAATGCCAACTTTTTGTACAATTGTTAAAGATGCAAAAGATGAGACCTTTGCTTGCCAAATTGAAGATTCGTGTGCACAAGAAGACCGAAAAAATAATATTATTGTCAAAAATATTTTTAATGCTCTCAAGTCTATTGGAAAACTAACAAGAAAAAAGATAAGAGAGCGTTCTGAGAGTGATTACAACCACCCTAGTAAGCCATCAATTGAAAAAGGCTCGCTTGTTGAGACAAACTTGTATTGATTTTGACATAAGTCGTAAAACTTTTGATAGAGCACTTGCAAGAAGAGAAAGAATAGATGATCCTCTTCAAAGTGATACATGGGATTTTTCCGGGAGGCTTCCACGTGTTGATAAGAAGCTAACTAATAATGTAAAACAAACAATTCAACAATTTTGGCATGATAACTCTAGAGTATCACCCAATGCAAAAGATGTTTTAAAGTTAAGAATTGGAAATCAAGACCGTACACCACATCCTAAACATTTCTTGGAATCAAGCCAAACAATGTTGTTCAAAAAATTTATTGAAACACATCCAAATATGGAAATCTCGCAAAGGACTTTTGAAGGTTTGAATCCATTTTATTGTATGCCTCTTAAAATTCATAATACTTGTTGCTGCAAATACCATGTGGAGTTTTCAACAAACCATGAACTATTATGCGTTATATCCGCTCTATTTGCATACCAATGAAATGTTGCAGGAGTGTGGTGCAATGCATCTTCCGAAATCATCATGGGACTTGTTAGATATTTTTTTATGTTCTAGAGATGATGGTTGTTTTTTTATATAGAAATGATTGTTTAAATGCAAAGTGCTCACAATGTGGTGGCTTGTCCAAGTTTGTTCAATGTTTTCATGAGGGTTCTGAACATGAATTTGGAAAGAAGCTTGTTGAGAAAAAGAGATATGAGACAATCAAATATACTTTACAGAGTGGAGGTGAAGGTTCTAGATGTGAGTTGGTTTCAAAAGAATGTAGTGTTGCTGATTTTATTTCAGATTTTAAGGACAATCTCTTCTACAAGTATGCAAGGCATAGTCATAGGTCTCAGTGGTTGGATCAACAATTTAGATTGTGTAAGGACTCTTTTCTGATTGGCAACTGGCATCGCTAAGTTATTCGCAAACGCGCCATTGCAACCACAAAATGAGTGCACTTAGTATTACAACACCCATTCAAATTGCTATATTTGTCCACATAACATTTAGACATGCACTTGATAGTACAGTAGGAGGATCAAAGATAATAAGAGAGTATCATTTTATATGAGTGATGATAGATCTCACTCGTCCGAGTATGTCCAACATTCTTTCAAGAATTTTTTTGAGTTCTTGCAGGAGCATGATATAGCACTGAGCCCACATCTCATTTGGTCAGATAACTAAATAGGTCAATTCAAGAATGCTCGTATGTTTTATTGGTTGAGTAGAATGCAATGTAGAGAGGGTACCCTATATTTGGAGTTTTTTGAATGGGCATGGGAAAGGGGAGCACGATGGAGCGTGATGCATGTGTAAAAAGAGCCTAGTTAAGGAGCAATTGGATTTCAGGAGAAAAATTTAGTGATGCACGTTCTATTGTTGATTGGTGTAGTTTAGCATTGTCACATGGAGGGACACTTGATTCAACAGTGCGCAGATTCTTTTGGTTGGTTGAGGAGGGTACAGTGGGAGGCAGATTGGATTGTCATACAATCAAAGATTCTTCAAAGATGCATTCATTTTGAAGCTCATATGCAAGCACATGGACCATTTGGACACTATAGTTGGCTTGTTTTTTTTCAGAGTTGTATTCAGTGCGAGTGGGATCAATGCGAGTCAAGTGAGTGAGTGGACATGGGGTTCCACAAGATCTAACTCCATTATCTCAAACAATATCCATGAGAAATGACATAATGGAAAGTTCGCCTGATTACTTAATCCTAATTTCGTGATCTACTAGCAACTGTGACATGTTTTGCAAATTGTTGCACCTACTGCGGGAATGAAGAGAGATCAAACTATTGGTTGGCTCAATGTGTGCAGGTAAAGCATAAGCTAACACAAACCGATGGAAGATGATGATGGGTTCATGTTTCCTATAGGTTCGGGCCAGGTTGCAGAACTTGGTTGCTTTAACATATATATATGGTTAGAAAGAATGGCATACCGCATTTGAAGCATCGCGAGAAACACAAAACCATTCTCATGTATTCACACCTTGTTATAGCAACAAATGTTATGTTGTTCGTGCATCATGCCGCAAACTCAAAGACAAAAACTATGGACACTTAGTAATGTTGATCAATCATGAAGCAATATTGATACTCTAAGCAAAGAGATGACCCTTCAGCACACTTGAATAGCATTTTCAAGAATGGAAGGTAAAATGCTTAGGTTCATTATGGTTAAGTTCATTATAATTTAAATATAGATTTTTAGTCTAACCATATTTCTATTGTGACAATATAGATTTCTCATTTGACAAATTTTGGTAATATTTTTGGCACGACATCAAGTGACCACAATAGCCAACTTCATCCTTTTAGAGAGGTATGCTAAATAATACGTTAATATAGATTGGTTATTCTAAGCGCTTTTATAGTTTTCATTACCAATTCATCATCATTCAGGTTGTTTAGATTAATATAAATTTGTTAGTCTAACCATCTTTTCTATTGTGACAATATAGATTTCTCATTTGACAAATTTTGCGATATTTTTGGCATGATTGATCATGGACCTACTGCAATAATAGCCAGCTTTGATCCTTTCAGAGAGGTATGCAAAAGATTACAATAATATAGATTGGTTATTCTAAGCATCTTTTCTATTGTATGTATTTTAACTGCTAGCTTGATGGTTTGTACAGGTGCTTGTCAGTCCAAAACGTGAACATACTACTCTTGTGGAAGATTATGCCTTGAATGCCTCCAATAGGAAAATTTTGTAAAATTTCAGTTTTGAAATGTGAAAAAATGTAAGAAGGGCATAATTGTGTAGTGAGACAATTCTATAGTAACTTATTGTAATTAATCGAGCTACAACCGGAGGTTTTCTTCCTGGTTCTTTCCTACCGGTATGCTCATTTGAACCAGGTTTTGTAATATCTCCTATTTATATATAATAAATTGCATTCATTAAGTTCATATATAACTTTGACATCTACTATGCTCTTGTCCACATGAAGAGTGCACCATACATGTTAGAGTATGTTAATCCCATAATATGAGAGTATGTTACAAAACAAAATTATATCTAATGTCTTCTCCAAATTAAGAATGTAAATATGTAGTCCTTTTAAAAGAACAATAAAACATGGGACTAATTTCTTCATCAAACCCTTTAAGAAAATTTAATGTGTATAATGCTAAATAACACATATTATATTATAGATTCCAAAAAATATATCAACTATAAGATATTCTCTCCACTTCATATAATTTGATAATAGAATATCCCTTGATGCTATCTAAATGTATTAGAAAACACAAATCATTAAAAATTAGGTTATAATATGTATCTTAGTCATCTAGTCAAGGTATTAAATTTACCAAGGCTTCCTAAAGTTACAGGGAAAGAAGTTTAAACTGCAAGATATAATGTTATTCAAACCTCTTTAACTCTTGTGATTGCACAATAATAAGGTTTGTAGGTGTGAATGATAATAGCATGTGGCATAAACATATTGAAAAGAGTTGATCTCAACATAATGAATAAAACTAGATTCTTTATCATACTTAACCTATCACCTTGATGGTAGTTTTTTAGAACATGGTTTTTATTATTATTGTTATATTGTAATACTATTTAAGATGACAATTACAATAAAAAATGACGTTGTTATAACCTGCACAACAAAATTACAATTAAAGATGACGTTATAACATGCACAAGCTTGATCCAACCTTTTAGCACTTACAATTACAAGAGGATCATCCCTGGCATAAACGTACCCATACGGACGTGTTGGAACAATCCGTTTGGTCGTACGAGTTGCGGAATGAAAGTTGTACCACTTTGCAACTTTACACTGCTTGCATCTGGCAACTTTTCCCTCCACTGAAAAGTCATCACCACTGAAAAATGCTTCTAAGAGAGGCTTTTATAGATGGTCCCAACACGATCCCGTAGCCTCCAACGGAGAGTCTGTATGCCCCACGGTCTCCGAGAAATAGCCCTTCAAATATTGCTACCTTTTAGCACTTTGGACTCTTAAGGGAAATCATTGGTCCAATGTAGCTCGGAGTGATTCAGCGTATTTGGGTGCAAAAGAGGACCATACCTAGCGTAAACATACCCATACGGACGTGTTGGTATAGTCCGTTTGGTCGGATGAATTTCGGAATGAAAGTTGCACCACTTTGCAACTTTACACTGCTTGCATCTGGCAACTTTTCCCTCCACTGAAAAGTCATCACCACTAGAAAATGCCTCCGAGATAGAAAAAACCAAGAGAGGTTTTTGTAGATGGTCCCAACATAATCCCATAGCCTCCAACAGAGAGTCTGTATGCCCCATGGTCTCCGAGAAATAGCCCTTCAAATATTGCTGCCTTTTAGCACTTTGGACTCTTCAGGGAAATTATCGGTTCAATGTAGCTCAGAGTGATTTGGCATATTTGGGTGCAAAAGAGGACCATCCTTGGTGTCAACGTACCCATTAGGACGTGTTGGAACAGTCTGTTTGGTCGTACGAGTTGCGGAATGAAAGTTGCACCACTTTGCAACTTTACACTGCTTGATCAGCAACCCAAATAAAAGCGCTTCATTGTCCAAACCTTCATTGTGAATTGAAAAAATTCAATGCTTTAGGTGTGATAAGTTTGGTCACTTTTCCAAACATTGTTCAGATAGACCTAAGCATCAAGCCTCTGTTGCATATGTAGATGATGTCTCTCCATAGAAGAATGAAGAGCCTTGTTACCATGCAATATAATAAGACCTTGAAGCCTTATGCTTACAATAATTATAAAAAGAAATCCCACATAATTATCACATAAGATAATTGTCACATCCCTCCTGTAACCAACTCCCATATGGAAGAAAACTAAATAAATAAATATGATTTTGACTTAATGAAAGTTGGCGGAGGAGACAATTTGAATTTATGAATACACATTTAAGGCTAAGTAGTTCATTATTATTAGGCTAAGTAGTGTTACTGTTTTCTAAATGGTACAAAACAACAAATTTTTAAGATGTATTTTATTGAGCTATTTTTTCCCAAAGTTCTTTTGATGCTTTAAAACTCCAAAATTATTGCCCTGCTTTGACTTACTGATGCTTTACTTTTTTCATGATATTATAGAACATTTTTATGGGTTTTTGGAAAGTCTTCCCTTGGGCTACTGAGTTTGGTTACAAGTGATTCATCCAAGTTATTAATCTCTATCTTGTTCTTATTAGATATAGTCCTCCTTTAATATATTTTATACTAGACTCCAATTGAAGTAGATTATTATATTGTATGAAGCAGAGTTTCATTTTCATGCCACATTGTACTATACCATATACGCTGCATTTTGAATAATGTTTTAGTCAAATTTGAAAGTAGTAACTGGGGTAATGAAATAAATAAAGGAAGGAAAGATTGCAAATTATGTTTGTTTACTTGCTCCTCTTGTTCAACCTGATAGTGACTATAGAATCACAAGCTATGCTAGTAAAAGCAATGGGAAAGAAAGGGGTTAAAAGAGGGAGGCCAACTACATCAAAGAAGGAACCATCACCCTCTCTGGAAAATAATGAAAATACAAGTAATAACATACACAATAAGAACCTAGAAGATCAAAATCAAACGAAAAGGGGTAGAGCAAAGGGGTTGAAAAGAGAACCATATCCTGTTATGGAATATGAAGAAAAGGGAAAGAATGATGGAAACTCTGGTGAATTGGTGGATCGAAAACAACTTTTCGAGTTAAATCACTGTGAAGGTTTTCTTATTACACCTATTTTCTTGAATCTCATAAGCTAGCTTGGTTACAGTTTGTGTGTGAGTGACTAATTTGTGTGCTCTTGAGTTCTTGTGATTTTGTTTTTGCATGGGTTAATTAATTTAATTTGAAAGTCTAGGTATGTGTTAGTGTATATATAAAGATGATTCCATTATATGTGTGACATGCCTTTGTCATTGTGTTGGAATGTTTCAGCATGCTGTGTTTTGCTTGGCAGTGAAAGAAAAAATTATTTGTAGCATTGGTATTCATGTTTCCAACCTGCTAAAGTATCTTCAAAGATAAAGTTCTACTCTTTGTTTATTTTAATTTTCATACTTGCACATTTCATAGTTTTCTAGTATGTCACTTCTATCTGATCTTGTCATAGTGACTTATCAATCCGTTGAGAAGCATTCCAGGGCAGATATAGTAGAAATATAGGACTGAACAAAAGATGACAATGAGAAAAAGTTACCTAAAAGTCAGTTGGCATTCATTTGTAGTATCAAAGCATACATAAAAGGGTGCCTAGGTCTATGCTTTATCAACGTTAAGTGGCAGAAGGAGAGGTCTGTTATAGAGCATCAGCCAAAACATGCACCTAACTGGAAGGTGAGTTAGCGACATGAGGCTTTTGAAAGTGTGCCTAGCAGTCATGAAGCAGTGAGCAGCAGGTAAAAATGGTGCCTGGGAGGATCTAAAATGATGTTTTGAGTGGCATGATGGATGAGAATAGGCACCTAGACTGACAAGACTAACTGAAATTGGTGCCTAGCATTTATTTGACTGAGCTAAAAGGTAGGTACATCAAGGATAGGTGCTTGGAGTGGATGTTTATGCAATGTGAAGCAATGGTTTGAGTTTGAAAGATGTGTAATGCAATGTAATCAATAATATGAATAAATTTTTAATTATTAGTTATGTAATGTGAAGTAATTGCATAACTGCTTAGGTTGACTTTGTAAAAACTATATTGTAATTGAAATTTTTTCATCTATCAGCATCTAGTTGTTACTTATGCAATGTGAAGTAATGCTTTGAGTTTGAAAGATGTGCAATGCAATGTAATCAAATATGAATAAACTACATAATATAACCATTCTTTTTATGCTATTGTACATCAAGATATTTAACCATTGCTCACTTGATTAAAATTTCAAAGAGTTTAATTATGCACATGAGGAGGAAATTAAATTTTGATTGTCAACTTCTATATATCAAATTATCCAATAATCAAGTGTATGTCCATATACAAAATGGCATCATGCCAACTCAAACAATTTTACAATATGTGGCATATGCCATCTCGGTATCTATTCAATATTTACATGCCAAAATGTCTATCTCATTCTAAACTACTGGTGGATCATCAAAATGGAGCCTCTTTGAAGCACTCGTTGCCTCTGAAGGTAGCTGCATAAGAAAAAGTCAAACCACAATTGAGATTAGTTATACTATATAATTTAAAATTGAATAATTAACATCAAAATCAATATACATTAAATTATAATTCAACTCTAAAATTGTAATCTTGATTACCTAAAATATCTGTCTCTTCAAAGGGTCAGGAGTTCTAGAATATGCCCCTCTCAAAGAACCAACCAAACCATCTTTTGTAATTTCAATCTATATAGGTGAACAAAAACATAAAAGTGATCCAAGTTAGCATACAATTATCAGTAATAGGAACATATAAATACCAAACACAAAATAAAATGAACACATACTTCTTTAGGTTGATCTTTTTCTTTTATTCCCTTTAGGTGTTTCGACACCTCCTCCTTGAGGTGCTTCAACACCTACTCCTTCAAGTGTTCCAATACGTATTGCTTTGGGCGTTGTGTCACTTGTCAACAAGGACTATAGCTCATAATTCCCTGCACATAAAATGACAAGTACATATGAAACTACCAATCTATGCCGATATATGTATAATCAATATAAGATCTTAAAATTCTTAATTCAATCAAATTTGAGTTCAATTACCTTCCCCTTATCCAACATTACACTTCCATAACTGGACAAGGTTGCACCTCGCCGCACAAGGTATTTCCTACAAGAGGAAAATAAGATAAACATATAAGTTATTATATAATTTCATTTTAATGACAATTCAAAGGACAAGAAAGTATATAATAAATAAATGTAAATGAGTGAGTGCAAAAATATATATACTATGTATGTCAAGCCAAATGAAATGGCCTCGTGGTGCTATCCGCCACTTGTGTCACCTCTAACATCAACTCTAAACAGACCATGTAAATAAATATTAGTACATTATACTATCTCTTATTTATATTCATTTAAAAACAAATGCAAGTGATGAATTCACAACTTAAATTTTACCGTGTCACTATTCCAAAGTGTCCTCCTCTCTAGCAGGAGAGGACTCTATACGGTGTGCTCCACTCCCCTACGTCTGATCTATAATATCCACATCATGGAAGTCATAATCGGAAGTGTCTAAGGGATGCTGCAAGCTCTACAAGAGGACCCAAGCATATTTGTGGCACATGGAGCAAGTATGTGGTACACAAATATGTGGACCTGACGAGGATGATGCAGCAGCACTCGAGCCATCACCAACATCACCAGTAATGTGGTGAGCTACTACAAGCATGTGAAACCAAAAGACCACTCAAAGGGTGAATAGCGTGGATAGTCTGTGTGGCCGCATCCTGCATAATATCTGGATGGTATACTGGAGGTGGCGGAGGAAGGCAAGGGAGGGGAACATATGGGCGGGGTATTACTCTAACTGCCCCTGCTCTATCCTGGGGCATACCTCCACCAACGCCCTAGAAGGGTCTAATGTCAAAGTAATTGACATGATGCCCTAACACAAACTCAACATATAATTTTTTTATAAAAGTAAAATGGTATATCACAATTGTTGTTCGGTGGTTTTAAAAACCATACACCAACGATCCCAAAAGTTTTCTACAATGTCTCTATGAGTGCACCATTTTATAGAAAGTTTTGTTTTATTAACATTAACTAGAAAACCAGTGCGGGGGTTAACAAATAAAGAAGCTATTTGGGCTTTGGTTATTCCAAGATCTTTCACATCATCATAGGCCAATCCACATGCATAATATTCTCTCATGTCTTCTTGCCACGAATGAAAGGCATTATGTTCGAGGAGAGGGTTTCTATGTTTTTAATTATTTCTTTCATTGTCTTTGACATCAAAGATAATCGAGGGAATCTCATATAAACTTTAGAAATGCCCCTTAATTGTTGCAATTTTTCAAAAATTAATTCTTGAATTGATGACTGTGGAGGTGGTGGAGGTGGTGGTGGTCGAGGTGGTCGAGGTGGAGGAGGTGGAGGTGGAGGAGGTGAAGGAGGTGGACATGGTGGAATTTGTGCATTTTCATTGTCAGTAGCCATAATGCCTGATTAAATATAAAAATAAATCAATCTAATTAAAATTAGACAATATAAATGAAAATATTATAAAAATACCCTAGTTTTTTTTAAAAAATCCAACAAAAACCCTAGTTTTTAACAAAAATCTATAAAATTCTCTAATTTTTAGTCCAAATACATAAAAAACACTATTTTTAAGTCAAAATCCATTGCAAACATTCAATTTTCATCAAAATCCATGCTAAACTCAAATTTTTCATAAAAAATCTATCAAAAAACCCTATTTTGAAAAAAATCAACTAAAATTAAACAAATCTAATTGAAAATTTGATTAGAGCAAATAAAAAATCAAGAATCTAACCTTTTGAAGATGGATTTGCACCAAATCGGATATTTGATTTGCGGAATCAACTTTCCATTGTGTGCCCGCCGCGGTTAAGCAAATGTCGAATGAGAATGAGTTTTACTCGGGAAATAGAAGTATATATATGTGTCTAAAATCAGATATCCGATTTTGAAATCTAGGTTTGGGCTTTGCTTCGGTAGTCACCCGAGCCACATAAAGTCAACTCGGCATTTTCGCGTTTTTGAGTCGTAGAAACATGTATTTTTTTCTCCATTGCCACTTTTTGGCATACCATGATCCTGCACATGCCCCATTAGGTTTTGCATGTTACTAGTCTTTCCAAGCCCTAGCTTGGTAGTGAACCCCCTTTTAGTCTTTAATCACACCCTAGGACACCTTATTGTAGATCTCTTTCCCTCATTCCATCCCTAGATTGAGATCTCTAAGGTTTTCTTGAATGAACTAAGCGAAATAGGTCTAGGTCCTAAACACCTAGTTTGTGTTCTATCTTCCCAAAAGATAGAGTACTCCCTATTTCCTAGGTTTCACTCTATAAATTGGTGCTTTTTCTCTACAAATCAATGCTTCCTCTATTTCTCCTTTCTATCCAATTTTGTGTTCTATTCTTTATAAATCTCTAGCTTGAGTTTTTCTTCTATCTTTTTAAGATCTTAAGGATATATTTTTATTAGTTAACTCCCTATTTTGTAGAGATCTAACCCTTTCTAGTAGGTGTGGCTCCCTACTTCTAGTATCATTATTTTTCACTATAGATCAATGCTTCTATCATACCTGTCTAGTGTTGATTCTAAAGTTGTGCTTTCACTTTGTAGTAGTGCTTCCATTCTATCACCGTGATTTTCTTATGTCATTGGAATTTTCATTTTACCTTCGTGCTTGTGCTCTATAGCTTCCCCTTTGTTTCATCATCACTCTTCTGCTATGCATAACAATTCTCTTTCTATTAATGTGAGAATATATTTTTGTATTTTTATTTCCTAATTTTTTCTCTTGTAGTTTTTTCTTTCTACTCATATTTTTTTTGTATTTTTTTGCATTTCTTATCTTATCACCCCTTATTGTTGGGGTGAGTGTCCCAACACACACTAAAAAAGGGTCCAAATTTTTTATGATTACCATAATGCTAATAATCATTTTCTTTGATCACTTTGGAATCTAACCTGTTGTTGCGCAGCTTGAAATTACTTGTCAAAGATAAAATTCATAATCTCCTAACATCCTTCTTGCATATTTTATTGTGCAATACTTTCTTTTTCCCACTATGAAGGAGGGGATTCACTTCTCCAGTGTCTCTATGTTGAGAAAGAGTCTGCAAGAGAAGAATATCCCTTAGTCACCTTGATGACACCACCCCCAAATAACGATAGTTTAAGATGAAAGAGATTGCAAACCATGTTTAAAAGAGAGTTTTAGGAATGATCACAGACATACAACTTTAAGGATTGAAAGAGAAAATCATTGGGATTTTTGAGAGAGGAGTGTAAGAGTTACTGATGAACTTGAGCATCCATGATCACTTGCAAAACAAAGATACACCTTCTACATGAGAGCAACAAGAGGATGAATTGCTGGAATACGACACAATAACAGAATGATGATATTATCGCATACAAGATGATACCATATGCATCAACACTCCCTTGAACTGACTAAGTTGATATGAACTCATCTAGACTAGATAGGAGGGAGAGGTGAGTGTTGATTATATAGCTGAATATGGTCATATAATTCCAAGAGGGGTAATAACTCCCAAATAACCAAATTAGGTGGGAGTTATGTCTACTTGGAAAATTCCAAATGTGTGGCATAACCTACTCAGAAGGAGACAAGATAGTGGTTTTGTGAGGTGGCATAAAAGGACAAAAGAGGGTGTGAGACTCAAGCACCCAAGTGTGGGTGAGAGCATCACATGTAATCGATGGATTATGCCACATGTACTCACATAAACCATGTCTCCTATAACCTAAGGTATGCTTAATAATGTGTAAGAAAAATAATATTAAAAAACCTACACTAACACCCCCCTTAAGCATAGCTTAGGTGGGGGAAAAGATGAAACAATGAAAAGATGGGTCTCGGCTACAAGGCCATGTTAGGTACGCATGCACATTGATGAAGCCTCTCAAAAGATGAGAAAGAGAAAACCCATAGGAAAAAATGGCTCCCCAAGAGAGAAGAAGAGAGATCATTCAATCCCCCAATATAGAATCTCTTTCATTGTTGGTGAATGCTCGACACAAGAAGCTGAAGATGATCCAAGATTGCCGAACAATATTCCTCCCCTCAGGAAGCAAGAAAACAAAGGATGTATGCAGGATATCTTCCCATTCCTGAAACGAATATGAAGGAAGAATGATAAAAATGTTTGATGTCTCTGAACTCTGCTCAGGTGTCCTCATGTCGATGTCGAAAGCTGTCACCATCGATTCAAGTGTTCTAGGCCACACTATAGAAGATGACAATCCAAAACCTAGTGGAGATGGATGTAGAAAAAAATTTGAAGACAAAAATATCTCCTCTGAAGACAAAGGCGCTTCCTCCAAATGGTGCTCAATAGTAACCACAGTCATGTCAAACTATGAAGAATGATCGTGTGGGTAAAGAACAAGAGGGTCAAAAGGTTTCCCCTCAACATTTCAAGAAGATAAAGAAACTTCATCAAAGAGAAGATGTATGTACTCAATTTTGTCCTCCAAGTCTACAAGATAGGACTCACAAAAAAATCCTACAATGTCTATCAAGTACTCATCCCAAGTAGTTATGTCTAGAAGACAATGAATGTCCTACTTCATTGAATCAATAGAATCCATGGATGTAGCAATACTAGTATCATAAAAAACAATAGGTGATGTAGCAGATGAAGTATCAACACATGTCTCATGAACCTCAGTTGAAATAATACCAAGATTCACTTGACCATACTAAATCTCCTCAAAAGTGTCCACACTAGATGCCTGAGTGTGTAC
This sequence comes from Sequoia sempervirens, assembly GCA_007258455.2. Lineage (NCBI taxonomy): Eukaryota > Viridiplantae > Streptophyta > Pinopsida > Cupressales > Cupressaceae > Sequoia > Sequoia sempervirens. The sequence continues at coordinate 5,093 of VDFB02108024.1, read as the reverse complement.
GTTAGTTGAAGGAACATTAGAGGAAAAACATGAGAAGGTGTATACTCGAGATTGATGATCTGCCTCCCCAATTGCAACAATATCTCTGCTATGCAAATCCCAAATAATCACAAAATTTGGTGTGAACTCAACACTCTTTCCTTCCCCACCATGTGTGATCCGATAGATAGAAAGGATATTTGTTGACAATGAAGGAACACAAAGGACATCATTGAATGATCCTTCTTCTATGTCAATAGATCCTTTCCCACAAACACTCATAAATGTGTTGTTAGCCATCAAGATGTTTGGTGATGAACAAGTTTCAAATGAAGAGAACATACTTTGTGATGAAGCCATGTGATGTGAAACCCCATAATCAAGGATCCATCTCCCTGACTTAGAATTTGCAATTGCAACAAGTTCTTTCCCCTTTTGTTTCTTTGACTTTGGTTTAGAAGAAGATGATGAATCCTTTGACATAGTTGAAGGAAAATTGATTTTATTCTTTGCTAAAAGATTCTTCAACTCATCAATTTGTTTTGAATAACATTGATGTTCATCATTTCCCATATTTCTTGCAATATGCACATGGGGGATTCTCCTTCTTAGATGATTCCCCTTTTGAGGAAGAGGATTCAATTTCTTTCTATGGCTTGTTCTTTTTCTTCTTTTGTTTTTGATTAGGATGCCCTGATTCTTTCTCTACCTTAGCCTCACTAGCCACCAATGCTTGTGACTTGGAAACCTTGATGAGACCCATTTGAATCAACTTTGCTTCCTCTTGGATTAGAATATTTGAAAATGCATCAAATGTAGGCACAACATATGTAGCTCCCATAGAAATCCTATTGGTGTGAAAGCCATAAATAAACACAGAATACTCAGGACCAAGCTTGGATAACACATTTAGAATCAAATGTAAATCCTCCTTATCAATCTTGCAATCCCTTAGTTGTGTCCTTAGTTGCTTAATCTTGGAGTACAGTCTTAGATGTGGTCAATTTTTTTGGATCAAGATTCATCAAATCATTATCAATTTGATAACCTCTAATCTTATCAGTTTTACCATACAAGTTTTCAAGAGTCTCCCAAGCCTCCTTTGATGTCTTGCATGATTCAAGATGAAATTGTAAATCAAAAGAGACTAGTGAACAAATGTAAGCAATAGTTTTCTACGATTGATCTCCCACAAAGCTTTTTCACTAGCATCAATAGGTTTAGGAATAGATCCTTTTACATAGCCTGTGCAACCTTTTCCCCTTAGATAATTCCATACTGATTGTTTCCGTGATGCATAATTATATGGAGTTAGGAGTTCAATGTTATGTTTCCCCATTGCAAGAAAACACAACAAAGAAATGAATGCACTCAAAACACCACAAAAACACCCCCCCAAAATCACTCAATCAATGATCCCCCCAAAAAATATGACGGAGGCACTTTATAATTTGGTGCGAGTACAATTGCCACTCACAGCACAAGTGAGGTGGTCTTGATTTTAGTTTTTACAGATGCCCAATATAGGCCACATAAAATAAAGTACAATTTTCTAACAAAATGGAATCAATCTGATCATACCACTATGAATTACACAAAAAATTATGACTTTAAAAAAAAATTGCACCAAAAAATGTTACCGTAGGAGCAAGATATGAGCTCCCAAAGTTCCCAAAATGAGGACGAAGCAGCAACACCTGTGAGAATCTAAAATTTTTGGAAAATCTAGACTCGAAAACCAAAAAATAATTGAGCCACCACAAAGAGCACAAAAAATAACCCAAATAAAAAAAATTGCTTGCAAAAAGGACATCATGAGCTCAAGTTATGGGCCTCTGAAATTCGGCTTCAAAACTAAAAATGCAATTGGAGTGGGGGGCAAAAAATTTCAAACCAGTGCTAATGTCATCACTAATGCGTGATGATGTTAGCAAAAGTTGCAATTAAATTTGATGGCCTCTTGAGTGTCAAAAAGGAATATGCTTCTCCGAAATGGAATATTCCAGCCACTGGAATATGTTGCGATCAAATAGAATATTCTCTGACTTTGCCAACGAAGGAATCTGTGCGGGAATCGTTGAATATTCCATCAGAGCTTGTATGACAACCAGATTTTCTTCTTTCATTTGTTGGATTCTTTCTTTTGAAGTTGTTGATTGAAAACTTCACCCTGGTTATAAAAAATTTGCCGCTACTTTCAATCTTTTAGACGTTGGTTGACTTTTAAATGGAGTGGATGATGAATTTTTGCAGGCTAGATTTTTGAAAGGACTGCCCGCCGGTTATGAAATGGGGCCTGTGGATTAGGCCGGTGGTACACAGTGGATAGGGAGTACCCTGTAGGTACAATGTATCGTGTAGAGGGTACAACTCTCCACAAAAAAATCCACAAAAAATGCCTTTTTCTTTTCAAACCTTTTGTTTAAAAAGCAAATGATTTTTTCAAAAAAAATTTCTTTTTCAATAAAAATATATATATTTTTCAAATAAAAAAAAATGCTCAAATAAATATTTTTTTTGAAAAAAGTTGGAGGAAATATATGAAAATCCACCTCGATAGGCATGCAAGGAGTGCTCGGGCAATTTTTTTTTGCTCCAAATTCAACTTTGTCTAAATTGGACAAATTATATATGAAAATTGGGGTTTTTGGGCCTTCTGGACTTGATGACATAGCCCATTTTGGCTCAAAATGCTCCTAGCAAATGCTCAATGCTGAATTCCTCCCAAATTAAGAAGGGGCTTACAGATCTAATGCTCTAATACCATGTAAGAGTTGCTGATGAACTCGATCATCCATGATCACCTGCAAAACAAAGATACACCTTCTACATGAGAGAAACAAGAGGATGAATTTATGGAATATGGTGCAATAAAAAAATGATGATATTATCACACTCAAGATGATACAATATGCATCAACACTCCCTTGAACTGACTAAGTTGATATGAATTCATCTAGACTAGATAGGAGGGACAGGTGAGTGTTGATTATATAACTGAATATGGTCATATAATTCCAAGAGGGCTAATAACTCCCAAATAACCAAATTAAGTGGGAGTTATACCTACTTGGAAAATTCCAAACATGTGGCATAACCTACTCAGAAGGAGACAAGATAATGGTTTTGTGAGGTGGCATAAAAGGCCAAAAGAGGGTGTGAGACTCAACCACCCAAGTGTGGGTGAGAGTGACACATGTAATTGATGGATTACACCACGTGTCCTCACATAAACCATGTCTCCTATAACCTAAGGTATGCTTAATAATGTGTAGTAAAAATAATATTAAAAAACCTACACTAACAAGGAGGAGCTCTTGACCAAAGGATGGCAGTGCAAGAACGAGATGTTAGTGCAATGCATTGTAGTCCCAGAGATGTGATGGAATCCTACAAAAATAGAGCAATAAAACCTCAAACAAAACTCGAAAGGGTCTACTAACTATTCCAAATCTGAGGTCTATTTAAGCTTTTGATTCAATATAAAGTCTAAATGTAGGTAAATTTCAAGGAAGGAAATACATTAACTTACAAGAGATCCTATGCTTTGAAATATCCCACAAAGCTCCACACGAGCAATCTACACACAAGATAAATGAGGAAAATGTTGGGTATCTTTTGGGGCTTGCGATAGTCAAATCCCCATTTTGGTGCTCCCACCTCCATGGATAGCCAGATAAATAGAGAGAATAATAGAAACAAAGACACAATGATAATAAAATCAAATCCTGCAACAGAGGAGAACCCGTACCACAAAATAGACATCAAAGTGATAAAGCAAACCTCGCTATGGAGGAGAAATCATATCACAAAATAGAAACCCAATAGATATTATGCTATAAATTTGACAAGAAGGCAAGAAATCGATACCAATAGTCCATGGATCCCTCTTGGCTTGAAAGATGTGATGCTTGACACTTGCAAGAGAGCCTTGGCCATTGTTGAGACACAAATATGGTAGAGCTTTGTTATAGAGACAAGATCTAGAAGAGAAGATAAAGCTAGAGTGAGAGAGAGTGAGAAGTATTAGAATGAATTGCAAATGATAGTGAAAAGAGGAGTTTGTTGTAGGTATGAATAAGTATGGTGGTGTTGTCATTAATTTTTTTCATTGATGTCAACATAGTATAGGTTGTTGTAGAGAAAGGAAACAAGTGATTGCAGGTGGTGCATGTATAATTGAGATACTACTGAGATGTTGTGAGTACATGGAGCTATCTTTATGGTGGTGTGCTGATATGATGAGTTACCAAGTGCTTTTGAGAAAATTAATAAATAGTGAAGACATAATTGTGTGTGTGTTTAGAATGTGCTACGGTATTTGCTCCACATTTCTTCTATGTTGATCCTATACTTGTGCGGATCTGAAGTGTTGTTTGAGGGAATCCTTGGGTGATATATCCTAGATTACAACTTCTGGTTTGATGGAGAGTAAAAGTTGTGTTCATCAATTTGTGAACTGGTTTGGCAGAGTTGTTTGTCTGTGGACTGGGAGAAATGTATCTACTTCACAGTCCTTTGCTAGTTTTTTCTAGGTCTTACAGATCTGGAAGAAGGATTTTAATGGTGTTATCTATGTTCTATCAAAGGTGTTTGTGGTTTGGTGCTCTAGAAGACTAGTTTTAGGGTTACTATGTGTGTCTGTATAGTCTAGATGGACTGATGGAAAGTGTTCTATGTATGAAGGTTGTTGCAGTAGATGTAGATGAATTTGAAGGCATCTAAGATGTGTTCTAGTGTAAGATGAAGCATGTTATGTGGTCCGCATGTTATATTCTTATTGCGGAAGCGTGTACCTCAAAGTTCATTGGTGTTTTCATTAGGTTTGGTCGACCTAGTGCTTACACGTCATGCAAAGGATAAGTATCAATTAAGGAAGCATTTGATTGATCCAAGATGTTGTTTTGGGTCCTAATTAAGTGTTGGTTTGGTTCGCTCTCATTCTCATCCAGTATAGGAATGTTGAGTTTCCGATCTAATTTGAATTTGTAAATTGAAGAGTGTGTAGCCGACCTTGGAGAAAGTTTCTAAGGTTAAAGATGGTATAAATACAAGGAAAGATGTTAAGGATTACACACCACAAGTGTTAGAAGTAAAGTAGATGTGAGAGATTG
>VDFB02108023.1:0-10064 GCA_007258455.2 Sequoia sempervirens | reverse complement strand
GGTGTAGTAAATTGTCACCCCTAATAATTTTACACTAGGTTTAACACTCTATTTTTCATTACAATTAATTACATTCATAATTTGTTCATTTTGGGGCTACATTGGGAAAATAAATTTAATTCCTTGACATCTCAAGTTTTTAGGAAAAAAAAGGCCTGGACAAGGGTGTTGGGTGCCCTAGTCCTGAGAATTTTCTTTTTAAAAATTCTAAACTTTACTGTCAATCTTTGGTGTATTGAAAATAGTACTTGGTGAACAAAGGTCCAAAAATTAATTGGGATGCATATATAAAAAATCAATTCCCTCTCATTTGAACATCTATTATAAATTATGCTCAATTATTATGAACTAATATAAATTAATTATGAAGATACATGAGACCTCTTCTCTACATGCTTGCTATAACTCTCTATTATGTTATATGGACTAAACCTTATAGTTCTTAAAATAAATTCATGCTCTCTTCATCAACTATTTATGGAAATCTATGGTGTGACATCACTTTAATAAGGGTTTCATACCTAAGGTAACATTATCTTATGTTATTTATTTATTGCAATCATTAATATTTACTTTACCTCTGCTCTCGTGAGAGCATGTGATATATATCACCATTATCATTGTTTTTTGTGGAGTTGGGAACACCAAAATAGGGATTGAATGAGGAAAAATCCTATACAACACAACCTTTCCCCTTTTTTATGTCTACAAATCCAAATCCAAATTTTTTTACAGTGACGGGTTGTAGAAGGACAAAGAAGACTATGGTAGGTTGACAAAAGCAAAGAACAAGCCAAAACCCTAGGAATAGGGTGCTCCATACCCTTGTCCCTACATTTCAGGATAAATTTTCAAGCACAAGTACCCCTTTGTCTACACATATTAGATTTGTACCCATTTCAGTGATTTTCTATTTCTATTTACGCTATTATTCATAGTTTCATATTAGGACTTATATCAATTAATTTAATTGCATCACACTCATCAAATCTACCCTCTTTGCAACAAAGGAACATAACCCAAGTAGATTTTCTCTCATTTAAGGTAGTTATCCAATCATAAAACCCTTGTTGGATTATGTTCCAATGTTAAACAAAGTGTAATGGTGTGAATTCGCACCCCTCACAAATTCCCCATTTATACCCATTACCTTAGAAAAATCAAACCCAATGATGTTATTCCATGTCTTCTGTCCACTCTCCATCCATTTTGTGGCTGTCTGTAGTGTTGGTGGGGGAATTTATGTCAGGGACACTAACATGACACACAGATGTCTATGTGGTGCATTGTATTCCTAACAGGATTCACTCCTTTGGAATTTGTAGAGGTGTTACACTTATCCATTGTCGATGAAGCATAATGCCTTTGTGGTGCATAGCATAAAACACAACTCAATCAAATACACTAAACTCAAATTACAAAAAGACTTGGAAATCGATAAACTTCAAAAATTGACAATAACTTGTGTCAATTTCAATTGATTCACAATTGTATGATTACAACACTGAATTGAAAAAAAATCAAACAATTCTATTATTATAATATCAAGAGAATTACAATGCAAAAGTCAAGCAACTATGTTGCATCTCCTCTCTATCCAACCTTTCTTCATCTGCACTTAGATATCTCACCATACTTACAACTTTCCTCCTACATGCTAGCTGCAATTAACTACTTTCCTATTCTATTGCACACTTTTCCCTTGTGGTCTATAGTTGTGGCCATCCTACAAAAATTGGCTTCTGTGAATTCCTTCCATTCATTTGCCTATAATCCTTCTATATACACTCTCAAGACACCTCCTTTCTCCCATGTATACATGTTCCTCTCTTCCTTTCTTTGGCACGCTTATCAAAATGTATTGACCTTACCTTCAAATTCCTAACCTTCTTTAGATTATCGCCTTTGGTTTCCAATATCTTCATTTCCAAAGGCTTCTACAATGCTTGTCTTTCTAATGACACATGTTTTTCTTTGATGACAAATTCCTTTGTTACTTATCACTCAACTCCGTGACTTCTTAGCTATACCTTTTGCCATTTCCGATGCCTTTTAACTAAAAACAATGAAAGAGATTGGGAGACAGGCATCACCCCCACTCCACTCCATCTTTATTAAATATCATACTCAAAGAAATCAATTTATATTGTTTTTCCACTATGTACTCCTAAATCAATTAGAATTTCGAGATCATTATAAGAAATTTTATATCAAACCGCTTTTGTTTTGAACCTTGGGAAATTTCTAAAATTCACTCATATTATTAGAACAAGTCACAAAATGTTCAAATCCTCCAAAAATTATTAGTGAATTTTGATTTCAAAAGAAATGGCCAACAAATCTAGAATAGAGTCAAAATTTTGTCTCTAAGAATTTTTCTTTTTATGAAATCTTACTGAACAATATTTTTGGTGATGTCGATCATTTGACCTAGATGCTCCTACATCATAATTCCAAGGAAGAAAAGATTCAAGGTCCCCTTGAAGGTAGCAACAAAAGATCCATGTTTGAAATCTTTTGTTGGAAGTATTTAAGTCTCTGCACATTATCTTCTTTGGAATAGTTCCATGCTACAAGCCAACCTTGATTCTCACAAAAATTCCATTTTTTCTGTTGTAATTTATCTTCACACAACACTTTCTTCAAACTACCCTCTACCCAACTAAGATTCTAGAAGATGCTTCCTCTACCCACCTTCTCTTAGTTGAGGAACCCTACACCTTCTACGCAACTTTATCTCTATTGGAGGATAGCAGTTATAGACTTGCTTTCACATTTGCAACAAAATTTCTCTCACAACTCTTTTGTCCTAGTGCATATCAACCAACCTTGAACAACTCTTTTTACTCCCTTTCATCTTCAAAAGACTATCTTCTTCATTGAATTTGTCTTCTTTAGCTTCTTCAATCTCTCTTGAACACACTCACTTCTACAGACTTCATTCACAACACTTCTACCTTTTTCAAAGCTCCAAGTCGACACTCTATTGGTTTTACTCTTGTTATTGCAGAAATGTTAGAATCCTCAAGCTCCTGAGCTCACATCTCCCTTCACATTCCTTGAGAGCATTTTGTTGGGAGATGGTATCCATTGATTTAACATTGTTGTTTGTTTATGTATCATATTGTTGTTAGCATTGCTTTCTATTCTTCCTTTCAATACTTTATTTATCATACTTTCTCTATTGTGGCTATTCTAGCTATCCCTAGAGGTGGGAACACCAAAATAGGGGTTTGACTATAGAAAGCCCTGAAACAGCCCCAACATTTTTCCTTATTTTTTTGTGTGTAGGTATTTTTTTTGTGTGGAGCTTGAGAGAGGTTGGAATGACCGTGAATTGTATTTCTACCACCTTTGCTCTTGTAAAATTCTAGTTTAGTGTTATTAAAGTATTCTTCTTGCTATTTCAGTCATTTAGCTATTTTATGCATTTTTTTCATCATATCAAACTATACTAGTCAGGTCGTTAGTAATTTCTTTTCAAGCTTCAGTTGTACTTTACACTTTATATTTGTATGAATTCCAGTGCTTGAATGGGATGCCAATGCACCATGCTATCATCCATCTTTTGTTCTTGAGCCCTTTGGTAGAGAGCTACATAAGTTGCAGTCCAAACTTTGGAATTTTCACTTCATTCCCTAAACTTCTCAGGTTGACAGGAGGAGAGAGGCATATTAGTTTCCCTTCCTTTTCACCCTATTAAAACATCAAAATTATCTTACACAATCCCTTCGCATCAGGTAGATCAAGGCAGTTGATTGTTCTACACCCTCCCATGACTTGGGGTCCTGAACAGTCGGTCTCCCTCTACATTTTAGTGAACCCGATGTGAACTATTTTGGTTTCATTTGGTAGTGTTGAAAGACTCTTCTCTTGTGTTGTGGGTGTGTTGTAGGGCATCTAGCCCTACAAGCCAACCTACAAACCCTAGTAGTGTAGCTAGAATAATCTCTAAGCATTGCGAAATGAAGCCTAGAATAGGTCACTATCTAATTGTGAAACCCTTGGGGCCTTCTACAATAGTAATTTCTAGTGTACATACATATGGCTTCTTTCATGTATATTCCCATCCCATCTATGCAGCCTGTGAGTGAGTCTCTTGCTATAACCTGTACCTCACAATATTTTTTGATGAATGCTAATAGAGAACCCTCTCCTTTGTACATTCCCACTCATATCAATAGGAACACTATAACTAGCATTATCATTGACCCTAAATGTCGATTTGATGTTATCATAGAGGAGATCATGTTTATAAACTCTTTACATAAGGATGGATATGAGGAGTCTAAAAGAACTATGCATATGCATGATGGTCTTTCCATTCCTCCCATTGATTCTATCACCTTGTTAGTCTTAGTTAGGCCCAAGACTATGAATGCTCTCTTTGATATTATCATGATGTACAATTCATTTAGAGTGAAGCTAGGCATTCCTTGGATAAATTCCATGAATACAATCCCCTTAGTGATCCATAAATGCTTGAAGTTCTCTCATGATGGTTTTATGCATGTAGTCCATGACACCAGTTACAAATTGATGGTAGCACATGGAGGCTACTCACTTGATCACTTATGGCCTACCCTTGTTGGTCTGCTCCCTACCAGGACGAACCTATTATATCGCACTTATGTAAAATACAAGAATGGAGGCATAGCGCCAAAGGTAACTTACCCTCCTTCTCCATATACTATTTCAATTAAGGCTTCTATGATTATGTAGCATAAGGCTACCTCTATCACTTGAAAAAAGGAGGAGAATTTCTCTCATGCATCTTCTTCTTCCTTTGTAGTTCCACCTAATTATACCTCTCGCCTTGCTACGATGCCTTCAAATTCTACCCCTATGCATCTCTTATGGAGTCTAATGGTGCTTGCTTGGTGAAAGGCCAAGCATCAGGTGTTTGACCTTCATATCTACCCACAGTGCCTTGGACCATCTTGTATGGTAAAGGGAAGGGTCTTTGTGGATTCATCCCTATGTCTCGACCTCTATAATATCCTATTGCTCCTACCCCTAGGGTAGTGAATGTGAAGAGGCTTGTCACTCAGGTGCTTGAGTCTGCTTCTCCACTTATTGTTGTCTCTTCTCCTGCATCTCTTCCTCTTGTTCATATCCAAGAGTCACTCCCTCTGCTAGAAACGGTTGTGATGGATACTCTAATGATTGAATAGAATCCTTCTACTCCTTCTCAAGTTGCAACCTCTAGATCCCTAAGCCGATAAAACCTCCTTTCATGCGAGCATAAGCATCAGAAGAAGGCTCTAGCCACTAAGCAGGTTTCCTTGTAGAAGGAGGAGGGGGAGCCAACAACTCATGTTTCAGTACCTTTTTTTGTGTCCACCCCTTCCACCCCTTTTGCTTCAGTTCAATCCACCTCGGTCTTTCTTTTGGCTCCCCTAATGAGCATCAATGATCCTCACCCTAAAAGGGTGCAAGTTTCCATTGTCCCTTCTAGATATCCCACCTTTTCCCAAACTCGTGGATATGTCGAATACCACACAATGGTGTTTGTTGTGGTTTTCTCCTCTTCCTCCTTGCCTTCTACTTCATCTATGGGGATATCAAATCCTCTGATGAAGTGCAAGTTGGATGATGAACCTACTTAATAGGAAAAGGCTATCCAGCCCCCAAAACGGATGGTAAGGGGCTGGCATCCATCCATGGCCATCAACGTCCGTGCAACTTCAGTACACATGCAACAAACGGTAGAACTGTCAGTCCAGTAAGTTTTGATTTTAACGTCCATTCGTAGCCTGCCACCAGGGGAAAGTAAGTGGGCCCAGGTCATCCACCGCCAACCTCCACCAAGTTGAGGTGGAAAATTTAATTGTCAACCATTTTCACAAATTTCCCGCTACATACGCCTAAATTTCCCGCTGCACCACTTGTAGTATAATGTAAATTTGTACCTTTTTTTTTCACCGCTAATGTAAACTCCATCCTGCACACTTGATACGGAGAAATTTACCGCTTGTACAAAAGGGAAATGTTTAAAAAAAATTACGCAAAACTCTGCTCCTGCAGTGCTAAATTTTAAAATGAGATAATGTTATGCAAGTAGGTATATTATAAATAAAGATATTATTTTTTTTTAATAAAATCATGAAATTTGTATATTTTAAATAATTGTTTCTATTGTTTTCAAATGAGTAATGATTAATTATTATTTTTTAAATAATTATGAAAATATAAAGAATACAATGTGTTTTATGTCTATATTTAATATATTTTTGATAAGTATTTATTTTAAATATTTTTATTTATTAATAAAAATATTTGGAAAAGGTAGTAAATTTTTTTGTAAAGTTAAAATGATTAAATAATTCTTTTATAAGATAAGTCATATAATTTGTAAAATGATGTTCAATTTTCAAATTTTAAATATTTAAAATGATTAGAAGTTATTATGTTCATATTTCAATGTGTATGTTTATTAAACATTAATATATAAAAACTATATTAAATAAATGATAATTGGTGAATAAAGTTGGAAACCTAAAAATATGTTGATTGTATATCTTTGAAAGTCTTATTTTTTATAATTCAATTTTAATTAAGAAACATATCTAGGAAGAATATAATTGGATGAAATATTTGTAATTAATTTTAACATTGTTATATATATATATATATAAAATGGAGACAAACTAAAAATGAAAAATATTATTTTGTTTCATGCTTAGAGTAATTTTACATTACATTTATTAGAAAATAAGATTCATTGTTTTATTGGTCAAAAATAATTTTTACTTGTTAAATAATAAATTAGATTATATTTAAAAATAGTTAATAAAGAGTTGTTTTTTATGATTTTGAAATTGTCAAAAAATTAAAAAATAGATAGAAAAGAAATATAAATAACAATTACTTAAACAATAAATGATAATTGAAAAATCAATAAGTAAAACTAGAATTTTACTGATGTTAAAGTTCTACCTTAATACCAAGTTTATTTTCAAGATCTTTTACCAAAGATTGTTCTTGTATCATTTTAACTTTTTTCCTTCATATGAGTTCTTTATTATTCCATTCATATAGATTTATAATGCAATTAATTGTGCATTCATTTTTTTATGTTAGCCTTTTGTGCTTTCATAGTTACTATTATAGACAAACTTTCACAAACCCACTAAGATCAAACTGCTCTAATTCCAAAATTAGTTTGTAAATCATTATAATTTTATAATTTAAGATCACAAAATTATTTTACTTATAATTACTTGGATAAAATGAATTTTAATAAAAGATAATGAAATATAGAACATAAAATATAAAAAAAAACTTGTAAGTAATAGTCATGAAAACTCAAATAATTCATTATTTTATCTTAAAAATCTCGTGAGGGGTAAGCTAGATTGTGTGGTAGTGGTAATTTCCCTAAACTACCTTTTTTCATTACATAGGAAAGTACTTGAATAGAGGTGAAATAGTGGTTTCCATCTAATTTTTGTTCATCTCCTTCAAATTAGTGAACAAGAAAATTTCCTCTCTTCAGTATTTTATAATCCTTCAATGAATCAAAGTCCTACTTTAACCTCTTTTATAGATTCATTAGGATGCAAGAAGATTCTCTTTGGTCCTATGATTTCACACATTATTCATTAGGTGTGAAAAAAGCTTTTTTATTTTATATTTCAAGTTTGTAAATGGGCCAATACCTTACTTTTAATGTTTGTTCGCTAGATCCTTTCATATCAAACATCAAGAAAATTATTCACATCCTTTAATTTAGGTCTAACAAATAAATAAAAAATATTTTACTTTAGTATACATGATTCACTATATCTCACCTGCATGTTAAAGTGGGGGTAAAATATAGAGATACAAAGTATAGCCCCAAATTATAGTATTTGTCATATATACATCTTAGTATCTTAATGTTCAAGAATTTATTATCTTAATTATATTCATAGTTGGGAAATTGTTTATTTGTATTCAAAACTACAAAGGTTTCTTACTTGAAAATGGGTTGTCAAAATTAACTAGGACCTCAACTTTGTGGCAATTTTACAAAAGGACACATAAACACATAATGAGATAGGAAAAAAAATATGTTTTAGAAAGTTGACAAGAGTCCTACATATATGTATTTTTTTTATGTATTGACTTCATTTGATCTTCAAAAAATGGTGTGAAATGATAAATTTTGATTAATAAAACTAATGCATGAGACTAAACAATATATTTGACATGTAAACATGTGTTGGTTAAACATTCTATGTAGCTTGGGGGACTATGATACTACATACAATTTTTAAATGACAAATATATATAGTGGTCAAAAATATTATCTAAAATGAACTTAATCATTTTTAATTTTTTTGTGTTCCCATAAATTTGTAAATTGATTAGTGAGACATGCTATTATACCTTAGTTGATTGGAATAGAATAGAATTACAGTGTTTGTTAAAATGTGAGTAAAATACTTACCTATAAACAAATCGTACCACCTTAAAAATTCCACACATACGCTTTCATAATATTTTAGCTTTTACTTTATACTCACATGTTGATACTTGTAAGAAAATGATGTTTTACATTATTAGTATAATTAAAATAAATAAAAATAGTAGGTGGTAAATTATTAATAAATGAAATGATTAATAAGTGTTGCCTATTGAATAGTTTTTAATACAATCTAAAATAAAAGTTCTTTACATTTTTAATTTAGGTTGATTAAAATAAATAGAAATAGAAATAATTAATGAAATGATTAAACAATTTTCATTTTGTAATATAATTGAAAATATAGTTGATATTACTTAGTTAGAAGGTTAGTAAATATTGATTAATTTAGTAATTTATTTGTTTTAAAATTTATAATATAAGTTTTTTAAAATTACTTATTGATTTAATAAAATATTTTTTTAAAATATTGGTTAACTTTTATTTGTAAGATTTTGAGATCTTCTTGATAATTATTAAACTATGATATGATGTATTATTTTCAACACAATTTGAGTAGTATATAGTTATTTGAATTTAAGTAATATATATTTCATAAAAAAATTTATAAATATAATATTGTTAATATAATAAAACAATAAATCTTGTTTTTTAATAAATGTAATGTAAAATTACTCTAAGTATATATATATATAACACAATGTTAAAATTAATTACAAATATTTCATCCAATTATATTATTTCTAGATATGTTTCTTAATTAAAATTGAATTAGAAAAAAAATATAAAAAGACTTGTAGAGATATACAAAAACCATATTTTTAGGTTTCCAACTTTATTCACCAATTATCATTTATTTAATGTAGTTTTTATATATTAATGTTTAATAAACATACACATTGAAATATGAACATAATAACTTCTAATCATTTTAAATATTTAAAAATTGAAAATTTGACATCATTTTACAAATTATATGACTTATCTTATAAAAGAATTGTTTAACCATTTTAACTAAACAAAAAAATTTACTACATTTTCCAAATATTTATATTGTAAAATTAATAATTTATTAATAAATAAAAATATTTAAAATAAATACTTATTAAAAAAATATTAAATATAGACATAAAACACATTGTATTCTTTATATTTTCATAATTATTTAAAAAATAATAATTAATAATCATTACTCATTTGAAAACAATAGAAACAATTATTTCAAATATACAAATTTCATGATTTTATTAAAAATAAATAATATCTTTATTTATAATATACCTACCTACATAACATTATCTCATTTTAAAATTTAGCACTGCAGAAGCGGAGTTTTGCGTAATTTTTTTAAAACATTTCCCTTTTGTACAAGCGGTAAATTTCTCCGCATAATCAAGTGTGCAGATGGAGTTTACATTGCGTATGTAGCAGGAAATTGCGAAAATGGTTGACGATTAGATTTTCCACCTCAAATTGGTGTAGGCTGGCGGTGGATGACCTGGGCCCACTTACTTTCCGGCGGCAGGCTACAAACGGGCGTTAAAATCAAAACTTACTGGGTGACAGTTCTACCGTTTGTTGCAGGTGTACTGACGTTGCACGGACGTTGATGGCCATGGATGGATGCGAGCCCCTTACCATCCGTTTTGGGGGC
>VDFB02108022.1:0-28348 GCA_007258455.2 Sequoia sempervirens | reverse complement strand
TCTTTTTATTTTTCTAGCATTTTTTGAACACCTGAATACTCAGAGGGGGATGAATCAGTATTCTCTGAATCCACTTAAACATGTATTAAAAAAAAAATCATCTAATTTTCAAAAATGAGAAGAATAAATTAAAACATGCATCACATCACACAACATAAGAACACCATATTTACATGAAAAATCCAAGAAGGGAAAAATAATAGTGAGGATTAGCTCACAATATATTATAATTGGTACAATATATTACAAATATTCTCACTACTAGGTGGACTCACTATCTAGAGGACTCACTATCCAAAGAGTAAAAGAGAAAGAAGAAAGGGTGCTTCACTTCCAAGATTTGAACTAATACAATGCATCTACAAAATGTTGGAGATAGTTCCAATGAAGCTCAATATACTAACTTAACACACTTTATATTTCTCAACACTTACACCCACTCTACTCTTCTTCACATCACATTCACATAATTTTCTTAGGAATTCACATAACCACTTTTCTCTACTTCCTACAATAATCCTACATTTATATGTATTACATTCGTAAACACCTACAACGTCAAATAGTTTAGCCTAATCATATGTAACATGTATTACAACAACATGTTAGCTCAAGATCCAACCATATACACCTCAAAGCCTATAACACATCTAAATAGGTTGGAAGGGACCTATAAGTACTCCCTTAAGTGTTCTCAATTCATACTTTTTTGTACAACCCTAAACTTTTTAGGTCAACACTGGATAACAAAGATTGGTGAAATAAACCATCTATTCATCCACAACATAATGTGTGAACCACCAAAACACTTCTCACTTGGAGCATAGACACTTTTGACACCTCTAAGAACTTCCTCAAAACAACATAGTGAATTATTTATTTGTGGTGGAATGTGGAGCATTCCAATCATGTACTCTACATTAGTAATAATTTCACTATTAATTTGACACTTATTGACACTGGAAGAAATCAAGTCATGAAAATTTGGATCTAGGTTCCTCCAACATACACTAAATTTCCTTAGAACTACATAACCTAATTCTTCATGGTGGATCAATGCATGCCTCAAAATTGGTTCACTGTATAGTGAAAATTGTACTCTAGGACTTAGACAAATATCCAACACATTTGATCTATACTAAACCAACTCATCTGCACTTCTATACTAGATTGACATTACTGAAAACACAACATTCAATCATGCTCATCAATCACTTATACATAATGTTAACTTCAATGTTGACATCAATGATAAAACTATACACTATCATGCTCATGTTGCCAACAATCTGCTCAATGATAAATTTTTTTTTGACAATCTCCCCCTTTTTCATTGATGGAAACATGCCAAAAACGATTTCCAAAATACTATTTGATCAACTATTTTCCCAACTAATATCCCCCTTTCATACTATTCAAGAATGCATTTTTACTCCCCCTAACTTTTATATATATATATATATATATGAGAGCATCTCCCCCTAAAAATGATATCCATAAAAATGGATCAAGTTTTTTACTAATATACTATCCACTATCTTCCACATATGTACAATGAAATCTGAAATTGTATAAACATAATAGAAATGTACACAATCAATTGGAGGTGGGTAAAATTTTTTTGTATGACACCTTCAATTTTGCAAGGTGTACCTCCCTATCCCTTTTTACATCTTCCTAATCCTTATTGCCAAATCCAAGCATGTGGTACTAAGTCTCAAACAACATGAGGAGTTCTTCACCTTCATCCAAAGTATCAAGTACCATATTTAACCTTACTACCTTCTCTACATTAGCTAGAGCACCGACTGGGATGTAAGTCTTGCACTTACTAGATCTCTGAGCTAATTGAACTACATTATAATATTTTCCTCTTGTTCCTGAAGTTGAAAGAACTATACATGTAGATTATCTATTTCCAAACTTGTAGTCCCATCTGCATCATTAGTTAGATTGTATGCGTCGGATGCCTTATCAATCTGAGACTCAATCGACTCTATCTCATCCTTTATGTTCTTGGTAGAATTGAGCCATTTCAAGCAAAATTGAAATAATTTTTTTGCATCCTCAACATAATTTTGAATGTCCTTAAGGTTGTTCTACAACTTACCATATGAAGTAGCACACTTTTCTGAAACATCTCCCAAACTTCCCTCATTTACCTTCTTATTTACCTCCTTTTCCAATTTCTCCTCTAAACCAATTGAATATTCTTTAAAATAATCAATGAGTAATCTTAGTTTTTGTACACTTAATAAATAATTGCCAACATTTGCATCAAAGAAGCTTTCTTGTAGCACTTTCACTACCTCAACAATCATCTCAACACTCTTTTGGTGAGTTTACAAAATCTCCTTTCTTGTGGAGGTGTGAAATACATCACCAAGCTCTAGTTTATGCAAGGGGGATATCTTATTCATATCAACTTGGCCTTGCTACATTGGGATCTATAGCAATTGTGCTGATACTACTGGTTAGAATTGGAGTTGCATATCTAAAAATATTCTTAAGGAATCTCTAGAGGTTCCAAAGGACTCACTAACCATCTTCACACTTTCTTCATTCTTCTTTCCATCATCCTTTTCCTTGTCACCAATTTATTCTTCAGCTTCCCCATCATCCTTCTCCTTATCTATACTATTGGACTCTTCCTCAATTTTCTTCTCTTCTTCAACTAATTTCACATTATATTTTTCCTTGTCACCAATGTTGGAGTCTTAGCATTTTTTTCTTGTTCATTAGACTCTATCTTTCATGAGTAGCAAGTATTCACTATTTTGTGCCTTTGTATTCTTTGGGTTGTCTTGTATGACTTCTTCTTGCTCTACATTTTTCTCTATGTGAGGAGGAGATGTGTTATGCTCTATTTTTCCTTCCTCCTACATTTGAACATCCTTTAATTCTCCAACAATGTTTTCTTTTACCAAAGGTTTATTATCAGCAACATCTTGCATTTTTTTCCTTTAGCTACATGCTCATGTTTTGGATCATACTTATTTTGTGCACCTTTTGGTTCATTCACTTTAGGGATATATACATCATCATGCAATTGTTCTTTTTTGTCCAAAGATATTCATTTTTTTTTTCTAGATTGGAAACCTTTTCCACTATCTCATTTCTTAATCATTCTATATCTTCTTTGTCCCTACTCATCAAGGTGTTGACCCTCTACTTAGTCCTAAATTCCTTATTATACAACTAATCCAATTTAGGTTTTTCCTTGTTTGAAAGAGAAGAACTAATCTTCTCTAAAGAAAATGTCCTTAACTTTTCATCTTTATCAAATGTTTCGTACCTTCTTGCATATAATACACCTTTCAAATCCTTAGGTAATTGACTCTCTATATCCTTCATGCTAACATCAATAGCAATAATGTACCTGATAATAGATCCTTCAATGGTTGATTTGTCTATTTCATTTGTAGTAGGGTATAGTGCAACAATCTCCTCTAGGTTCCCACAATATGAAATATAGCTCACCAATGCTTCAAGTTTCATAGGACTCTATTTCGATACCAGAGGAGTCTTCTTTTTACCTTTTCCTTTAGGTTATTTTTCTTATTTTTTGAACTTCTTCTCCCTCATATGAATCATGAAATATTTTTTCTCCTTCTCCATATTTTCCTCATTTTTAGTGTCCATAATATCTATTTTTTTTCTTTTTACACTTGTCTCTACTTGAGAGACACTAGTTTTTCTCTTTCAAACCAACTATGGTCCTTCTTCATGATCTTCTTCTTCCTTATCATCAACATTTACACTCACATACTATTCTATTCTTTCCTTCTCTTTTCTTCTCCTATATAGGGCACTTTATTTTGTAGGGGTACTATATTACTCTTTCCTCTTACTTGCAATAATGGGTTTAGTCCCAAAGGACTTATTAGTAACTAGAGAGGGGGTAGAGGTCCTAGAAAACCTTCTTGTGCTTGAGGTACCATCTAGAGTGTTGTATATTCTTTTAGCTTCTTCCACAAGGATTTTTGGTAAGCTCATCATTTCCACAACTTGATCCTTCATTTTCTCTACATTTCTCTTGATCTCCTTTGTTTTGTGCTCCATATGCACAAAACTAAATTTCTCCTCATATGTCCCATATCTCTCTTCTTTAGGATCTCTTGTCATGCTCAACATGTGATCAAGAAGATTGATAATCACACTCTCTTCTACCTCATATCCCACAATATCTTCCATCATACAACAATCTTTTCTTACCATGAAGATAATATCATTCTTATAATTTTCAACCACAGTCTTAGGTATCTTTTCTCTTTCCTACATCTAGGATTAGAATGACTTGAAGAACCCTCATAGGGATTTTTCTTTAGATGTTTAATCCAGATGCCTCAACATATGGTCTCTAATTTGTTTAGCCATCGACACATTTTCTAACCATATTGCATTCCTTATGCCAAGCAAATCTATAAGAAATTAAAATAATAGACATATAATCAAGGTACCATACCAGAAAAGGGTATCAAAAATCCTTATTTTTTACATAGGTTCTCCAATAGTTGTTTCCTTAATAACTCACACAGGTCAAAATCTACACCTTTCTTCACCATTTCATATGTAGTATGAATTGTTGTAGAAAAAACTAAATTTTCTCTATTTGTGAAGAAATTTTTGTATCCAATCATCATGGATGCATATTTTACAGCCAGGTCTTCAATGTCCTTAACTATCAGGGCTCTCTTATCAAAATTTGCACTTGTTAATTTCATCACCACTTCACTTTTCACATATTTAAGGGTCGAAACTAGTCCTTTAGAACATAACCTTATCACAACCCTAATGTATTCTTTATTGATCAAGTGTGGAAAGTATAACCAAATGAATATATCATGGATTTTGATCAATGTATATCTAACCCAATCATCAACATAGTAAAAAATATTAAAGTAGTTCCACACATCTAATTTCTTCTCTGTTAAACTTCCATAATCAGGTTTCAACTTTAAATATTCACCAGTAAGCTCATCTACCCACACTTATCCCAACTTTGCATGATTGTATTCTTCCAGTTTTGAATGAATATACATCCTTATATCCTCTGTATGCATAACATAATAAGGAATGTGGGGAAATGTACCTTCAAGATTTGTCACCATTGATTTATCAGGGTGCTTCTTAAATTTAGGATGAGGTTGGTCCACAATCTTAACTACTTGAGGTGTAAACATTTTGAAATACTTTTGAAATAAGGGAAAAGCAGAAAACTGTAAATACCTTTTAGATCTTTGTCGGTTAGGGTTTCATGTACCAATCAGTTCAATCCACCTTTAATCTGCTCTTCACTCTTCAAATACTCAATCACAAATAAACTTTTCATAAGTGAAATAACTTATAAACACCTTTTGAATGACCTAAAATGAATTGATTGCATTGATTTGATGTTAGGTCAAAATTTGACAAACCCTAACTGTGATATCCAAGTCACCTTCAAACTCTTTGCAAATCTTCATAACAAAATATTTTTCATTGGTGACTTCACCAATAGGTAAATCATGTCAACCTACTCCTTATATCAACATATTGAAGGAATAAATACCATATCTTTGGTTGAGGATTAATTATTTCCTTTTAAAACTCCCCCTGAGTCAAAACTCTTCATTTAGTTTCTGTAGTAAACATCTACACCAGAGGCTAGCACATACCCATTCTTAACCTCATTCTCCTCTTTCCTTTTCCATAACTTGTTCATCTATTTCTTTGTCTCTACTAGATTCACCTTTTTCAATGGATCATTTTTCTTTATTGGATTAACCTTCACATTCTTTCTTCTGCAAAATGGCTATATGTCTAGGTTTGTTGCATTTGTGACATATGACAACATTTTGAACAAGCTTACTTCCACCAACTCTAGATTTGCATTCATAATCCTTATGCCCAAATCCATTGTATTTATAACAAGATCCATTGAAAGATTGAAACCTCATGCCATTATTGTAACCATTCATTATTTGATCTCTACATTCACTAGCATTATGACCAAATCTATTGCATGTAAAGAATTAACCAAAAAATGATTGAAATACTGATTCATTTTGCTTGTACAATCTATAGCCTTATGTCTAAACTAATTGCAGAAATAGAAATAACCATTAAAATATGGGAACCTTTGCACATGTTGGTTTTCTAATAGGAGGCCTTTGATTCCAGACCTGCTTGACATTACTCTTCTTGTCTCCAATCTTCTTTTGTTCATTGTTCTTCTTTTCAGTACTTGGTGTTTGATTTGCTTTTAAATTTTCTGATTTTTCAAACCCTAATCCTCCTTTTTCTTTAGAATCCTTCTAGTTTGCAAGCATATCATCAAGAATTGTAGGGATCTTCTTGAACTTGTCTTCTTGATTCTTTTCTTTCTCCAGATTTGGTCTCAAAGTTACAACCTCTTCTTCAAGTCTTGAACATTCTATAGATTTTCTTTTCAATTTTTCATTCAAGAATTCTTCAACTATTTTTCCTTGTTAAACTTGCACTTTAATAGTGTTGATTGTCTCATTTGATTGCTTCAACTGCTCATTAACTTCCTTGTGTCTTTCTCTAAACTTCTTTGATTGCTCCCTCAATTTCTTGATGTATTTGTTTTCTTCCTTGACATTTTCTTTCAAATCTCTATTCTCACATTTAGTTCTTTCTAGATCTTCAACGACTAATATGATTTCTCCATTCATATCAACTATGCAATATTCTTTAGTGAATCCTACCATAGGAATTTATTCCAAATGGGTAGGATATTTCCTAGTATCCATGTGTTCAACCTCCAAGATCTTCCTCAAGTAGTTAAGCTTCTTCCAAGGAAACATGCTCTAATACCAATTGTTGAACACCCAAAATATTAGAGTGGGGGGGGTGAATTAGTATTCTCTAAAACCACTTAACCATGTATTCAAAAATGTTTCATCCAATTTGTATAAATGAGAAGAAGAAATTAAAACATGCATCACATCACACAACACAAGAACACTAGATTTATGCGGAAAACCAAAGAAGGGAAAAACCACAGTGGGGATTAGCTCACAATATATAATAACTAGTTACAAGATATTATAGAAAGGATCTCTACCAAGTGTAGTCATTTTACAAATATTAAAAGAGAAAGAAGAAAGGGTGGCTCACTACCAAGGTTTGAGCTGGTACAACATATCTACAATATGTTGGAAACAATTCCACTGAAGCTCAATATATTGTCTTAACACACTTCATATTTCTCAAAACTTACACGCACTCTTCTCTTCTTCACATAACATTCACATAATCTTCTTAGGAATTCACATAACCATTTTTCTCTACTTCCTACAACACTGGAATAATCTTACATTTATAAGTATTACATTTGTAAACACCTACAATATCAAGTAGGTCATCCGAATTAGATGAAACATGTAATACAACAACCTACTGGGTCAAGATCCAACCATACACACCTCAAAACTTGTAACAAATCAAAGTAGGTTGGTAGGGACCTATAATTACTCCCTTAAGTTTTCTCAATTCATACTTTAACTTTGCACAACCCTAAAATTTTTAGGTCGACACTGAATAGGAAATATTGGTGACATTAACCATCTCTTCATTCATAAGACAACATGCGAACCCAAAAAAAACTTCCCACTTGGAGCATAGACACTTATGACACCTGTAAGAACTTCCTCAAAACCACATAATAAAATATTCATCCATCATGGAATGTGGAGCATTCCAATCATGTACTCTACATCAACAACACTGTCATAGTCAAGTCTGATACTCTATTGTCATTATCTTTGACATCATAGGACATCAAGATATGAAACTTTGGATCTAGGTTCCTCCAACATGCAACAAAATTTCCTTATAACTGTGAAACCTGATTTTTCATGGAAGAGCAATGTGGACCTCAAAACTAGTTCATTGTACACTAAAGATTGTACTCTAGGACTTAGAAAAATATCCAACACATTTGATCTGCACTGAACCAATTTATTTGCACCTCTATACTGGATTGAAATTAGTGGAAATATTACATTCAATCATTCTCATCAATCAACTATACATAATGTTAAATTCAATGACAACATCAATGACAACACTATACACTGTCATGCTCATGTTGCCAACAATTTGCTCAATGATAAAAAAGCTTCCAACATCATGCACTCATATTTGAAATTTTACAACCTTGCTTCATCTAGATCTTCAAGAGTAGATCAAAGATATAATTCAAAGTCTACTTCACAATCTTTAGGATTGATGTCCCAACCTTCAGGCTCCATTGATTCAAGATTTGGTTATGAAATAAATATATCATTGATTTATGTAATAGCCTCCATATTTTCAAGAGCATGATCAATGTTAGTTGTTAAGATTCCCAAGGAACTTAGCTTTGATACCAATTTTTGAACACAATCATGTGTTAAGAGGGGGATAAATCAACATATATTATAACTTAACCATTCTATTTGCATATTAACAACACATCACAATAATTGAAAAGAACAAAAAAGAACACGTACATCACATAGAGACATAGAGATTTTTATGTGGAAACCCCAATGAGGGGAAAACCATAGTGAGGATTTGAGCAACTTCTTTTTGATGATGAAAGAGAGTAGAGTCAAGTACATCAACATCATTAGATTTGATGGGGCCACAGTTAATATCTTAATTGGTAGTAAGTGGTGGCACATTTTCTAGGCTCTTTGGTTTGGCTGTAGCTTTTTATCTTAGGACTCTTGCTCTGGTATAGTTTTTAGAGAGGAGCTCAAGGACAATGGGTGGAGATAGAAAGGTGGGAGCCAAAAGGGCGCGAAATTCATAAGAGGAACCCAAAGGTATGGAGACAAGTTGAATGTGACAGGCTGCTCCCTTTCATTGAAAAGATTCATGGGCTTGATTTGAAGGCCACCGAGTACTTTGAGAAAAATTGGAAGAATGGAGAAATAATTCTTTTTGGGAGGCAGGTTAAGGTGGATGAAAACCTCATTGGTGAGGTTAATAGGAATGTTCTTGAGGGTAAGAAATTTTTTCATGATGGAAAGTTTCTGTGAGTCAGTATCAATTTCTCCAAAGATAAGGAGAAGAAAAAGCTGATAAAAGTTCCAATAACTACTTTGAAGCGGATTCTATTAAGTCGCCATGGAGGAAAGTGCTCAAATCATCATGGAATACATTACCCTGGATGGAAGATTCACCAGGGTCTACGAATACCACTTTTCCTTGCTCAACCACTTTTCACAAGGTAAGGGTTTTTACCTTACTATCTCTATTGCTCCATGAAAAATAGCTTGGAAGATCATAAGAAGGATCCTAGGGAAGTACCCAATTTTGCAGATACTAGCCTTATTAGGCTTTCTTATTATGAACATTTTCAAAATATGTCGGCCTTATCCAACCCTATCTTGGCTTCGCCATCTAAAGATGATGACATTGAAGATAGTGTGCCATGGGATATTAATAAGCCAAACATTGTGCAAATTGAAGAAAATCCTCCTTCCCCTAACAAATGTAGCAAGAAAGCCCTGTAGTGTAAACTCCTGCTTAATAAATCAAGCATTGTCAAAAACCCTAGCAACTCTACTCTGAAAGACAAAAACCCCAGTTGATTTGTTCATAAAGAGAAGCCCATTCAAAAGGGTCCCCCTACTAATAAATTGGTCTCTTACTTTGAGGATACCCCAGAGAATAGCTCTGAGGTTCCTGATGCCAACAAGAATTCCTTCTCATCCTACCCTACCATAGACAGAGAAAACAGACCAAGATTCCCAAGAGACCTTAACCTTGATGATCATTACTTTAAATAGGACCATGAGTTTCCTGGGGATATCCTGGTCATTGCTAGAAATGGTGTCGTTGATTACTTCAAAATTATGAAGTGGGCCTTCCATGAAATTAAGGACCTTAACCTCAGAAATAGGGCCCTCAATAGCAAGTTGGAGGATTTGGAAGCTAAAGTCAACTCCCTTAATATCGCAGAGGATGAAAGGAATGAGGATAACATGAGGATGGGGGTTGAGGATAATGAAGGTAAAGTTAAGTGCCTAGAAACTGAAATTGGAAAAATAAAAAACATAATGAAAACTATCATGGAGCACAATCATAAATGATGAAACATAATGACACATTATCATTAATGTTATGACCGAGAAACTATAAGACACTCAATAGGGTTCTTTGGTTGTGGACGAAGCCAATAAGGACAAAAGCGGGACCAAGGATGCTTTGAATTTCTAAAAGGACGAGCAAGTTTGAGAGGAAGGTGCCTCCCATGCCCCGATGGTTTGGGCCCCGAAAAAGTGTACCCGTGACATGCACATCTTGAAGCCGAGGCTCATGCCTTAACTCTTAGGTTAGTTGGGTTCTCTGTCTGGTTTGGTTCGCTTTTTGGGTCTGCTAGCCTTTGGGATGGTGATTGTAGTGCATTATGGTTGTCTAACCTTTTTTTGTTTCTTTATGCTTTTATCTTTATGTGTAAACTCTATGGTTTTGGGTCCCCTGTAAAACCCATTTTTTCCTTTTATCAAAACAATTTATGTAGCTCACTACTAACAAGAATTACAATTTTTAAGGCTCACTACCTATGGACTTGTAAACTAAAATATATAGTTTAGAGAAAGATACAAAGGGCTTGATGAGACTCACTATCTTAGGGAAGGATACATGAAAATTAGAATAAGAAAATTTATTATGAACTACTATAAAGAAGCATCTAACACATGTTGAAGTTGCAGTCACCATTTCACACAATTATCCCTTCACACTGATTTCAAATACTTCATCTTTTGAATTATACTCCACTACACATTCAAGATACTGCTCACTTATTTTCAATTGATTTTTCCTTCTATATATATCCTCTGCAACAACTCAACACCTCAAATAGGCCAGCTCTAAGATGGCCTTTTGATAAATCAAATGATATAGCATAGGTCAAATTTAGTTATATTCATCATGAAGAGATAAGGACTTGTGGACAATGCACGATATGTTGGAGCCAAATTTCAACACAACATGACCTCCAAAAGAATATTAATTGATTAGGATCAACCACAGATGGAACAAATAAATCATGTCAGATCAAATAGTATCAATACCATTGAAACATTGTCACTGTTTTGACTTTACACCATTGGGGAGATACCAAAAACACTGTGTGGACCAAGATGTGAACCATGTAGGTAATCATCAACATGTCTCCAAAATTCTCCAAAAATATTGGATCATCTTATGCTGGCACAATTGGAGAAACCTACAAAGCAAATTGAAACCAAGCAACCCAAATAGACTGTAGCAAACTATCATTCAAAAACTATACTTGTTGACCATCACAACCCTTGATACTATTAAGTATTATTTCATGAATACCAATGAACATGTTCATACAATTTCAAGAAAAATAGTTCAAATTAGGAGGAATGTGGATCATTCTAGTAAGCCTTCAACAACATAATAATCTACCAGATCATAGACCAAAACAATGTTACTTGTAACTTTCACTATAGAAGGTGTGATAACTTGATTTCTTGGATATGACACCTTCACAACTAAATTAACTTTCCTTCAAAATTGTGAGACAAAATACTTCTCTATAGAAGAATGTGGATTAACATACCACAACTCTGTCTTAGAGTCAACCTTTTGAGTGCTTTAGCAAAACTTCTGCAACTTAACACTATATGTGGTAAATCAAACTAAGAAGATATCAATGTGAAAAATTTGTGAACATATCTGAACAAGAGGATCATCGTCTGCATCACACTTGGTTATCATACTAAATAATATTATTCCTCATGAAGCTCCATAGACTTTCTCCAACTAATATCACATCATAACAACTATCTCCAAAGAATGCATGTACTTTAGCATCGCATATGACATCAATGAATTTGAAATCAATGACAAAATCAATAAAAACACTTATTTCCATCACTATCATATTTAGGTTATCCTCCCCACCATACTATCATCCATCTACCTTTCTTATCCATGCATCTTATACTCATCCATCTACCATCCTTATCCACCATCATTCACTCATCCATCCACCATGATGTCATCTTATTTATACACATATCTAGCTACCTTATCTCCCTATCCTCCTATCTTCCCTCTCTCTTGCCTCATCACACATGACATATCTAGAATGGGGCATCTTTTTCCTTTGCAACTTGGTCCTTGGAGATCTCATTCCATACCATCCATCCCTCATATTATCCTTCCATCTTCCCATATTTCTCTCCCTATCCTTTCATCCCTTCCATCTCACTATCTTTATATCCATATCCTCCTTCCATCAATCCCTCAAAAAATAACTCATCCCTTCATTCCATGATCCTTCCATATCTCCATCCTTATCCCCTATCCCCTCACATGCTCATCCTTTCATATTCTAAATTCTTATCTTCCCATCCATCCATCCAACAATATCTTCCAATCCTTTATGTATGCTATCATCATCAAATACATATTCATATGCTAGGACAATCACTACACATAAATCACTATACATGTGCATTATGTGTATTATATTGGTAACATCTATGCATGCTCCCAACAATGGTATAAAAATTCCACATAAAATTGGTTTAGGAAGATTAATTTCTCAAGAAAAAGATTAATACATCAATAAGGCAAGCATGGTAGTGGGGTATTTTCTAGATGTAGAGTATTCACTTAAAAGTATGCGAGAAAAAAAATTGTTTTGAAAGATATGAATCATTCAAATCACTTTAGACAAAGACAATACTCTTCTTGAGATTAATAGTGATGTTAAATGGAACAATTTGAAAGTAGTCCAACTATGTGATAATTCTCAATGCGCTAGATATCTAGTAATAATAAAGGAATCTCTATCAAAGCATGATGGAAAAGAAACTCTCATAGTTCTCTACTACAAATATATGCAAATATAGAAGCCTAAATAAGGCACAATCATAGTTTTATCTATGCCTAAAAGAGTTGCAGAAGGCATGAGTATATCAAATAAGCTGCAGGATCTTGGTGAAGCTGCCTAAAGGCATCCCACAAAATGTCTATACCACTATCTTCTACAGAAGCTATATCACGGATAATAAGGAATTTATTGGAGAAGGATGGCTTGCTTAATATTTTAGATGAAGAAGTGAATTCTTTTTGCAAACCTTATTGAAGGTTATTTTGGATCCGAGATGAAAATATTGTAAAGGATGCTTTGATGGGATCACTTAGAGAAACCTTACGTAAAGGGATTGACATTACAGATTTAAGAAAGGTGAATATGGATTTGGTTATTGTATTATAGTTGTTTCAAAAAGTTTCATAGTATTTATCCCTGACTCAAAAAAGATAATTTGATATTGTGTTCAATGAATAAAAAGTCTATCAGAGTTTTAACCAAGTTGTGCAACTCCTATTAGGATTCGATGGGGTTTTCACAACCTCGTCGATTCCCGACATACCTCCCATAACCATAGTATGACATATTCACAGTATTATCTTCTTTTGAGACTTGTATTATGTTTCCTATTTTGATGGGAAACAATACATGCATGAGTGTATTTGGGAAGGGATCTATTGATTTTGGGGAAAGCACTTTCAAAGATGTTTTGTGTGTACCTCATTTGATGAGCAACCTTCTTTTTGTATATCAAATTACACATGGTGGAGATGAGATGACTATGTAATTCACTCTTGATTCCGTTATCATTCAATAATTTAAGAGTAGAGAGATTCTTCCTACTAGGATGGTTGATCATTCATCTTGGTTTTATACCTTTGTAAATTTTTCTTTTGATGATGACATTGTTCCTTCAATTGTTGATCACACTTCTAGTATGAACCATGATTCAGAGGAGGCATTTGGCCTCTTGAACTTGGGTGTTCTCACATATGATCCCATTCTTGAGCCTTGCATTTCATCTCCTCCATATTCTATTGCACTTGATGATGCTCATATTGGCATATGTTTGGCCTATTGTGATTCAATGCACTAGGGTCTTCATTATCTTATAGCTACATCTTCTTGGGATGCATACTTGATAGACATTGGTGGATTGTTTGTGAGTTCCACATTTCAAATTTAGGAGACATTATTGATTGCATGCATCTTCTCTTTGATGAAGATGATTCTTCTTCATTTGTTACAAGAGAATACTCTATTTGTCTTGTTCATTCTCTACATGATCATTCCTTGCAATTTGACATGAGTGTGGAAACTTTTGGACAAAATTTTAAGAATGCATCTTTTTCTTCAGAGGAGACATCTCTATCTTTGGAGTTTGTTCTATATCCATCTCTAGAAGGTTCTGATTTGATATCTTCAATTGTGTGGCATAGAATGCCTATTTGGAGTGTGTCTGCTTTCAACATTGACATGGAAAAACTTGAGCATAGTTCAAAGACCACATATCATTCTTCTTCTCATGTGTTCCTTTTTAGAATGGGAATACATCTTGCATATCATCTTGGATTTATTTCTTCCTAAGGGGAGGAATGTTTTTCAGTGCGATTGGATCATCTTCAACATTCAATGCCAAGCTTCTACCATTGCAAGAGACTCACCATTGAGGGGGAATTGCATGATCTCTCTTATTCTATCTTATAGGGGGAAAATTTTACTTGGATAGGGTTTTTACCCTCTCATGAATCATTAAGATCATTTTATATTTCATATCCCTTTTGGGGAGGATTTTTTCCCTTTAGGTTTTCTCCTTTTCTTTCTTTGTGAGAGATTTCATTGCATATGTACATGGGTACCTAACATGGCCTTGTATCCAAGACCCATCATTGCATCTTTGCATAATAATAGACTCCCTAAGTTGTACTTAAGGGGGTATGTTAGTGTAAATAGGTGTTTTACCTATCTAGGTCCTATTTACATGTTAAGTCCACTTAGGTCCTAGGAAGGAATATTTCTAGTTAGCATTAATTAGGGGAATCTTTCTAGTTAAGCATTAGTTGTCACTTATATTTTGGAATTTAATGCTTGTGTCCTAGGTCATTTAATACTTATTGGGGTAGTTATATCATTGTATAGGATTAAGACACATGTCAATATCTTGTTTAATACTATCCCATATTTTTCCTTTATAAGAAAGACATCATTTGTGCATCCTAGATAGTTCAGTTCAATTGTAAGTCTAATATATCACTTCAATCTTGAGTATTATATATTGAACATATCTTGCATTTATTGTTGCAATTTCATGTTCTTTCTTTTCCCTCTTGTAGAAGGTTGTTGGTTTTTCTATGTGATCTTGGAGGCTTGAGTCCTTGAGTGACTCTAACACTACTGATTTTAAATTAGAACTAACAATTTCAAATACTATTATTTCTACTATTTTCCATTCTTTTTAGCATAAAATATGTTTCTCCTCTTGGGATTCTACTGTCCTAAAAAGGTAGCATTTAGTCAATTCCCTCCACCTCATGGAGCTACAAATATAAAGAAACCAAATTATCTCAAGTAGTTCATAGTAGATAGTTGAAGCCTCCCATTCTATTATTAAGATGAAATTTGATAGAGATCTATGATTAACCTTGGGATATTAGGTGCATATTGTGTTCTTCAATATTTTAATGGAATTTTCCATTGGGTAGCCTCTAAAATTTTTCACTTGGTTTGAATAATGAGGAAAAAATCATGCTCTATCTTTGGGATTGGGGATTTCTATTAGAAATAATTTTGTTAGGATTGAAATAGAAGGTGACTCAATGATTGTGGTTAATTCCATTAGAAAAACTCATTTTAATTCTCAAAATATTTCAAATATGATACAATTTTTTTGGGATTTTCTAAATAGGATTGATTAATTTGAATGCCAACATTTTTTCTATGAGGAAAGTTGTCTTGCTAATGGATTAGGTAGCTAAGCTATAGAGAAGGATTTTTTTTGTTTTGAAAGTTCTAATATTGATGACTAGAAAGATGATAACCTTTAACATTTCTTTGAAAGAGATGAAACTAGACTCTGCCATGGGAGAAGACAAAGAGTAAATTGGTAGAGTTCTTATAGGACTCATCATTTTTGTTAGGGTTTAAAAATGGGAATTGAGTTGATCTTTGATTTGGGAGAGCATGACTATAATAATTTGGAGAGATTTGGCCCTATTTTTTTGAGTTTTAATGGTTTACTTATTTACTGAGGTGGAAGTTGTGTCTAAGTTGGATGACATTTTTGAGCTCCCTTGAGGTTGATATAGAATTTGTTTTATATATGTACATGCATTTTACTTTTGTTGATTCTATATTTGGTGGTAACTTTCATGATGTTCATTACTTACATTAGCAATGGTGATGTCATCCAGATCAAAATTACCGTATACTTCCTAGTGGATTTATTTGTTGTTTCCATATACACCAATTTATTGTTGCTCTTGTAATGCATTTTTCTCTAAAATCAAAGTGAGCATATTCATGTGTCTTTCATGATTGGAATCATTCTTTGCAACTAGCTTCTTTGGTCATGATGGTTCTTTTGGTTTTACATTTTGATGATATCCCGTTCCCTTTGACATATATATTTAGGATCACATTTTTTTATAAATGATAGAGTTTGTCTCCCAAATTGCTTCTAGTTAAAAAACTAATAATCATCCCTTTCATATGAAAAATATAGAGTGGGATTTTATCATTCTGTGTGATCCAATGAAAGATGTTGTTTGAATGGTGATTGGTAAAAATATCTTATATAATTCATATTGTACTCTTCATTGATATTGTGTTTATCTTTCTCTTCAATGTGATGTATATCATCTTTGACTTGGAAATGGTGAATTATCTTGTGGTAAACTATATCCAAGAATATATCTGCTCTCCTAGTTTTTAGGTGACATGAAAATATTACAATGCATTGAGTGGTGCTATAAATATAGGAGGTATTTTTCTATGAGCCTTGTTTCTAGAATCTACAAAAAAAACCCACTTCAATTAAGATATAATTTGTTAGTTCCTGCTATGAGAGAACTACATTGAGGTTGTTTGGGAGCTCCACATACTTATTAAGGGGGGAAGATAGGTGGTTTCTTTATAATTGTATGAAAGATAAAAAAGCTTCCTAATTAATCAAACAATAATAAATAATGAATATTGCATTATTAAATATAATAATATAGATGAATATGTTATTAAATGTGTTTTGAAATAAATAAATGTATTTAGTTGTAGGGTTAAATAATCTTGCATGAATAAATAAACCAAACTATCTTAGGTAGAATAGTAGATAGGTGAAGCCTCCCTTCTCTTATTAAAATATATTTTGATAGAGATTTTAGGGTTAACCTTGAGATATTAGGTGCATATTGTGTTTTTGAAGATTCTAATGGAATTTTTCTTTTGGGTAATATCTATTTTTTTTACTTGGTTTGAATAATGAGGAAAAAATTTATGCTTTATCTTTGGGATTGGGGATTTCTCTTAAAAAGAATTTCTTTTGGATTGCAATAGAAGGTGACTCAATGATTGTGGTTAAAACCTTTACAAAAATGCATTTTAATTCTCAAAAGCTTTTAAATATGAAACAATTTTTTTGGGATTTTCTAAATAGGGTTGATTACTTTGAATGCCAAGATTATTTCTATGAGGAAAATTGTCTTGCTAATGGGTTTGATAATTAAGTGATAGATATAGAAACATTTTCTTTTGAAATTTCTAATATTGATTACTAGAAAGATGCTAACTTTTCTAACATTGCTTTGAAAGAGATGGAACTAGACACTACCATGGGAGAAGACAAAGTGTAAATTGGTAGAGCTCATATTGGACTCATCATTTTTTTTTGGGTTTGAAAATGAGAATTGAGTTCATCTTTGACTTGGGAGAGCATGACTATAATAATTTGGAGATTTGGTCCTAATTTTTTTTAGTGTTATTGGTTTACTTATTTACTAAGGTGGAAGTTGTGTCTAAGTTGGATGACAGTTTTGAGCACCTTTGATCTTGACATGGCATTTTTTTATCTATGTAGGTATTTTACTTTTGTAGATTGTATATTTGGTGGTAACCTTCATGATGTTTGTAACTTATGCTAGCAATGGTGATGTCATCCAAATCAAAATTATCCTATACTTCTTAGTGGATTTATTTGTTATTTCCATACATGCTAATTTATTTGTGTTCATGTACTACAATTGTTTTCTAAAGTCAAAGTGAGCATGTTCATGTGCCTTTCATGATTGGCATCATTCTTTGCAACTACCTTCTTTGGTCATGGTCTTGTGGTTTTACTTTCTTATGATATCCCATTTTTTTGACATCTATCTTTAGGATCACACTTCTTTAATAAATGATAGAGTTTGTCTCCCAAATTGCTTCTAGTTTAAAAAACTAATAATCATCCTTGTGATAGGAAAAATCTAGAGTGGGGTTTTTTCATTCTATGGGATACAATGAAAGATGTTGTTTGAATGTGATTGGTAAAAATATCCTATAAAATTCATATTGTACACTCTTCATTGATATTGTGTTTATATTTCTCTTCAATGTGATGGATATCATCTTTGACTTGGAAATGGTGAATTATCTTGTGGTAAACTATATCCAAGCATCTATTTGCTCTCCTTCTAGTTTGGAGGTGGCATGAAAATATTATGATGCATCAAGTGGTGTTATAAATATAGGAGGTATTTTCCCATGAACCTTTCTTCTAGAATCTACATTACTCTATTGTATGCTATTAACCATGAGTTCTTCATTACTAGCTAACAATTCAAAATATATTCCCTTTCCATTTTGACTTATTCCACATAGATATTGGTGACAACTTGTATCATTTGGTAAAGGTGGTCTTTGAAGCTCTACATTTTTTTATTATGCATTCTTGGAGAAGGTACATAGAGATATTCTCCCTTTGCAATCTTTGGTTCATGATGTGGTTGGCTCTAGTAGAATTTTTCTAGGCTAAGCTTGACTTTCTTCATATTGATTTTGGGTATAATATAATGGTTCTTGAACATTATTATCTTTGACTTTCGATTTATAGATTTTGTTTGTCCTTGGAGTCTACTTTATCTATTTTGTTCCTTTATCTTAATGTAAAAAACTTTCTTAATAATATAGTTTTATATTACACAACTCCTAACACTTTTTGATTGAGAAAAAACAAACTTATTTTACAAGCATCTAATCATCTACATATATTTATTTCTATTATTTATAAATTTCTAAGACTTTATTACATTGTGAATGCAATAAATATATAAGTAAATCAAATCAAATCAAATGAGAGAGAGTCTATATAAATTGAAGGGATGAAATATGGGAGAGTTAGCTTTTCAAAATATGACAATTGTATTATAGTGGTTGTGAACTGTTTTTCTTTGATTACAGCTCATTTTTATACATTTATAATCTACTTTATAGCAATATAGTAATCAAGATATAATTATATTAAGTCATCCTCTCGAAATAGAATTGCCCTGCATGAAAATTCCACCATTACAAAAATAGATTGACATGGGTATCCAAATTTCACCATTACAAATATATTAGAATATATTACACTTCACACAGATAAGACTGATGAAAAAACAAAATGACCAGCTTGCAAACAGGCAGTGTTATGTGTAAAATCATTTCGGCCGATAGCTTTGGCAAATCAAATGATTGTTTTCTCATACACTGTTTGCAATTCCTTAGAATACTCAGGGGGTTTGCTTTAGCTTTTTATCTGTTACTCATTGAAAGGAACAAGACATCCTGTTCCTCGTTCGTTTCAACAACATTATCATTATAATTTGTTGAAATATTGATTTATGTTGAGAAAAGTGTTCCCAAAAGGACATTATAATGGTTTACGGAGTGCCCAGATTGAAAAAATTGAGCTTCAAGCATGCCCTCTCTTGATTGGAATGCACACCGGGTAGACTCGCACTTTGAGTGGATTATTGAATACTGTCCTTTCATGCTTTGAACGTCATCATACAATTCTTAATCAAGAGTGGGAATGTGCTACTTCCCACTATGGATTGAATATTATCCAATGCAAAATGTGATGTCAGTTGCATGTGTAGGAAGCACTTGCATGTGTATGAGTTATGGTACGTGGCTCTCCAGCTTATGTCAATGGTGACATCAAATATATATATAGATCCTATGAATGTGCAACTGCAACGTATAGCCGCAATCTTAGGAAATGGATATGGTAAGCACCATCTAACATCGAGCACAAAAAAACCCACTTCAATTAAGATATAATTTGTTAAAGTTTCTCTTATTGGAGAACCGATGAGTAGATCTTATCATTGAGGCTGTTTGGGATCTCCACATACTTATTAAGGGGGGAATATAGATGGCTTCTTTATAATTGTATGAAAGATAAAAAGCTTCCTAATTACTCAAACAACAATAAATATAGAATCTTGGATTATTAGAGAGTAATATAAATGAATATTTCATTAAATGTGTTTTGAATATAATAACTGTATTTAGTTGTACGGTCAGTGTGTCGCAAATTGCATTTTGTGATTTGTTATTGTGTTTAATGTGTTAGAGTTCAGTTTTACAAGTCTTAAAATTTGTAGTATTCGCTATGTGTGCTTTCTTCCACAATGCTATTGTGTTGGCTTAGCTGAATCACCAATGTAGTTTGGAGGGCTATCAAAGCACCAACAAAATGCAAAAGGATAAGTGGCTAAGGCAAGGGTGAAGATTTCAAAGGTTTTTGAACTGTTTCAAAGCATCTGACAAGTTCAAGGTGTCTAGAAATCTTTGATAGAAGGATTAGGGAAAAGAACTAAGGAATGAAGGTTGGCAAGTTCTAAAGTTCTTAATTTCATTGATTCATTGAAAGAAATGAAAAAGAAAAGAATAGATGAAAGAGGAGGTTGTAGTTTTTAGAGATTTAAGAACCTCTTGAACCTTCAACAAGATTCAAAGACTCTCCAAAGGGCTGATATGAATAAAGAAGAAAATTGGCCAAGGGAGAGATCAATGAGTTCAAAATTTCTTGAACTCGTCAAGATAAAGGAGGGAATGAAGAATAATAAAAAATACTAAGTCATGTGTTGAAGATACTAGATGTTTAAGAATTGCTTGAACCTTTGATATAGTTTGAGACTAAGGAAAAGCTCTAACATTACAAAGTGATGCAGGAACTTCTAAAGGTCACAAATTTTGACTTGAGAGTTTGTTTGAGCTGAAATTTTATGTGGAGAAGTGTCTCATGAAGTTGAATCCAATTTCAATCAAATATATTCAATTAGACAATGTATCAACACTTTTCTAGAGCTAAATTCCTTCATCTAAGACCTCAAAGTAGATTTTTAGTCTTTTTCAAGATTTTCCCAATTTATAATTTTCAATTATTTTTAATTCTTGATTGTAATTAGATTAATGAGTTGAAAAATAGTGTCACTCTTATTAGATTTGAATAATTAGTAAATTTCATAGCCATGTGGATAAGCATACAAAATTATCAAAAATGAAAAATTAAAAATCTACCTAAAAAAGGTAATTTTTGGATTGTACCTATAAGAGGTTTTATTTTTAGTTGTAGAAGCAAAGAGGGGGGGGGATAATGAAGGAGAATTAATTCAAGTATTTGTGCTTTTGTGTTTTTTTTAACATTAATCTTGAATATTATAATTTGAATTGGTTGCATCATCTAGTATCAAAGCAAGAAGATGACTGGGAGAAGAATAGGAATAACAGGTATTGCTCAAATGCATAGAGATATGTAGAACCTATAAAGGATAGTAGAAAAAACTTACAAAAGTAAAGAAAAATCAGATAATGAGACAAGGAGGAGATGATTCAGATGGAGAAATAGGACAATGAGGTGCATATTAGTATGTAGAACTTGAAGAAGAGCAATTAGAGTGCATGGGTTTTGAAGAGAGAATGCTTAGGGCCTTAGAAGGAAAAACAAAGTGATCAAGATCAAAGTTTTAAGGTATGTAAGTATTATTAAACTAGAGGATTTGAGATATTTTCAGAATAATATGGGGGATTTTTTTTAATGGAAGTTTATGATAGAGGAAAAGAAGATGAAATTTTCATGCACCAAGTTAAAAGGTCATGCAATGATCTGGTGGGATCATTTACAAAAGGAAAAAAGTAGGAAGAGAAAGGATGGAAAAAAATGGAAAAAAAAGATAAAAGGATTTTCTTTTCCTCGAGACTATGCAAAAACCCTTTTTCACAAATTTCAAAATCTAAAGGTAAAAATTATCTTCTATGCAATATTTTACAGATGAATTTTACAAGTTGTATATTAAAATAGAGCATTAAAAAATTGATGATAGATGGTTGCTAGATATGTAAATGGACTGAAATTTTCTATTCAAGATGATTTGAGCATGCATCGGGTTAGTAGTATGGAAGAGGCATACTAGTTGGCTCTAAAGGTGGAAGAAAAAAAAGAAGGAAATATCTTCAAAGGAATAGAATAGGAAGAACCTAGGTACATCATCCCTATTTGGGGTGGTTTTAATTATAGTAGGGGAGAGTTGAATCCTAAGGAGAAGAGAAATAATTAGATACTTGGTATGATCCTCAAAGTAGAAAAAGAGGAAGGGGATTGCAAAGGGGTATAGGTTATAGTACTGGAGGTAGAGGATGGAAAGACCAAAGGTCTTTCACTTGTTTTAGATGTGGAGAAAAGGTTCAAAGATCATTTGAATGTTCAAATTATTACATGCAAGAAAGAAATCAAGGAGGACAACCCAAGGTGAACCTAGTTCAAGTTACAAATGAAAAATAAGGAGAAAAACTAGAGGTTTCACCATATGCGGGATAAATTCTCATGATTCAAGAAGAGTGATGGTAATCCCAGAGAAGGAGAAAGTGTATGCTAACAGATTTTATGGTTCATGGCTTCAAACCAATATCTTTTGAACTAGATGCACTTTAGGAGGAAACACATGTCAAGTTATTGTTGATGGAGGCAGTTGTGAGAATATGGTTTCTAGGGAAGTGATAGACAAAATAAACATAGAATGTGAAAAGAATCCCCATCCCTACCATATTGCATGATTTAAAAAGGGAAATGAAGTCATTGTTCATAAAAGATGTTTAATTAATTTTAGCATAGGAAAGATCTATAAGGATGAAATATGGCGTGGTTAAATTCCAATGGATTTGTGTCATCTATTGTTGGGAATTCCATGATAGTATGATAGAAAATTTATGCATGATCAAGAGAAAAACAAATACACCTTTTGCAAGGATGACTCTAAAGTAATTTTGTTACTCCTTAAGGATGAAGGAAAAGGTGAGACTATGTTTTCTAAAAGAGAACTTGTCAAAGAAATGAAGGTAACAAGGTGTTTTTATGAATTGGTAGTACAAAGAGGAGAAGAGAAATACATATCAATACAATCAGAAGATGCAAAGTTATTGGGAGAATTTGTTGACATTGTGTTAGAAGAGTTAGTTGGTGGTCTACAAACAAAGAGAGATATTCAATGTCATATTGATTTTATTCTAGGAGAAAATCTACCTAATCAAGTAGCTTATAGGATGAGTTTAACACAACATATAGAGTTGAATAAACAAGAGAGATAACTTATAAGGAATGGTGTCGTGAGAGAGAGAATGAGCCAACGTGTTTTATATACATGTAGTTAACTCCAAAGAAGGATGGTAGATGGAGGATGTGTATAGATAGCAGAGAAACTAATAAGATTACTATCAAGTATTGGTTTCCTATGACTAGTCTAGAGGACATGATGGATGTGTTTGTACGGGCCACATATTTTAGCAAGATCAACCTATGACGTGGTTATCACTAGATCTAGATCTAAGAAGGGATAAGTAGAAGGTAGCCTTCAAAACTAGAGATAACTTACATGATTGGTTGGTTATGAAATTCAAATTATCTAATGCACCTAGTAAATTTATGGTGCTAAGGAATATTGTACTATATGATCTTATATTTGTAAGTTTGCATTAGTTTATTTTGATGTTATTTTGGTTTTTAGTAAAAACTAAGAAGAGAACCTACAACACTTGAGGATCATCTTGGGTGTGTTGAGGAAGGAGAAATTTTATGCAAATTTGAAGAATTGCAAGTTCATGCAAGACAATATGGTATTTTTGGGTTTTGGCATCTTTGTAGATGGTGTTAGAATGGATGTAGAAAACGTAAGGGAAATTCTAGAATGTTCTATTCTGAGTAGCATAATAGAGGTAGTAATTTTTCAAGGCTTGGACACTTTCTATCAAAATTTTGTTCAAAAGTTAAGTAGTATTGTAGCACCTATAACATATTGGACCAAAGGAAAGGAATTTAGGTAGACTAAGGAAGCTGATGAGAGCTTCAAGTACTTCAAGAAGAAGGTAACATAAGCTCCTATATATTAGCATTATCAAATTTTTATAATGTAGTTTAAGTGAAATGTGATATCAGACATGTTGGCATAGGAGTTGTACTTAGTCAAGAAGGTAAACCCATAGCCTTATTTAGTGAAAAGTTGAATGAGGTGACTAAGAATTAATCTACTTATGATGTGAAATTTTATGCAATTGTTCAATACTTGAGACGTTGGAGGCATTATCTAGTTCCCAAGGAGTTCATGTTGGTTATAGACAATATTGCATTGAAATAGTTGAACACACAAAAAATAATTGAATATTAGGCATGTCAGATGGGTCTCTTTCTTACAGGGCCACACCTTTGTTTTGAAACACAAGTTAGGGAAATAAAACTAGGTTGTAGATGCCTTGAGTAGGTATGTGGTAATTTTGACCACACTAGAAAGTGAAATAATTTTTTTTGATACCATCAATTATTTATATGAATTCAATGATGACTTCTTGGAGATTTTGGAACAACTAAAAGCTCTAGTAGCTAGAAACATGGAGCATATTAGGTGTGAATATTTTATGCAAGATGGTTACCTTTTTAGAGGAAAACAATTATGTATTCGAGTTGGCTCTATGAGAGAAAATATTATTTGAGAACTTCATAGTAGTGGGTTGGCTGGAAATTTTGGAAAGGAAAATACAATAGCTTGGTAGAATAAAAATACTATTGGCCAAAGATGAAAAGGGATATAGCTAAGTATGTGACGAGGTGTAGAATTTTCCAAGTAGTTAAAGGACATTCACATAATACAAGGTTGTATATGCCATTACTAGTACCCACAAAAACCATTGATAGACTTGAGTATGGGTTTTCTGTTGGGGCTACCAAACATGCAATGAGGTAATGATTTCATTTTTATGGTTATTTATAGGTTCTCTAAGATGGTTCATTTCATTTATTGCAAGAAACTAGTGATGCAATGAGGGTAGTAGAATTATTTTTTCAGAAGTTGTTAGATTGGATATTTTTCCAAAGACTATTACATTTGATAGAGATACCGAGTTTTTGAGTCATTTTTGGAGAACTTTATGGAAGAATATGGGGACTAAGTTATAGTTCAATAGTGTCTATCACCCTCAAACATATGGGAAAACAAAGATAGTCAATCAAATTTTGGGAAACTTGTTAAGTTGCATTGTTGGAGAGAAGCCCAAATGATGTGACTTGGTATTACCCCAAGAAAAAATATCCTTCAATAGTTTAGTGAACATTTCAACAAGTAAATCACCATTTCAAATTGTTCATGGCAGGAATCTCAAGGGGATTTTAGCTTTTGTGGAGCTACCAACAAGGGATATAATTAGCGATGGTGGGGATACATTTCCAAGACAACTTCAACAATTGTAGAATGATGTAAGAAAAAAGTTGCAAGAAAGTAATGAGAGGTAAAAACTATAGTAGTTGTTGATAAGTGGCAACAAATATTTTAAATAAAAGTGATCTAGTGGTGGTATATTTTAGAAGAGAAAGATTTACTATAGGAAAATACCATAAATTTAATTACAAGAAAATTGATCCTTGCAAGGTTATGTAGAAGATTGATGACAATGCTTATGGGGTAAATATACCAACTAATTTAGATATTTTCCTTGTGTTTAATTTTTCTAATTTATATTCTTTCCATGGAGAGGAATATAGTAATGATAGTGAGGAGGGAGTGGATTTCCAACAACAAATTCCTAGAAGGAAAAGAGAAAAGATTACACATATTCCAGATAAGAAGACCATTCACATTTGACAAGGTCAATATAACTGGTATCTAGTCTAGGGGGATGACTTAGACTTAAGAAATTGGTTACAGAGTGGGAATTGAAGAATTTGGATCAATACAAGTGGCAATTGTTTGAGGATAGCCATTTGTAGGAGTTACAGCCTTTTCAAGCAATGGAGAGTGATATAATGACTTTTGAAGGTCATAAATTTTGACTCAAGAGTCCATTTTACATGAAATTTTACATCAAGCAGTGTCTCATTGGGTTGAATCTAATGTCATTAAATCTATTTTATTGGACCACATCTCAACACTTTTCTAGAGCCGAATTCCTTCATTTGGGCCTCAAATTAGACTTTTAGTGTTTTTTTGAGATTTTCTCAATTTGTAATTTTCAATTAATTTTTAATTCCTTCTTGTAATTAGATTAATGAGTTGAAAAATAGTGTCACTCTTTTTATCTTTAAATAATTTTAGTAACTTTCATAATCATGTAGATAAGCATGCATATTTGCCAAAAAATGAGAAATTAAATTTCTTGTAAAAATATGGCGAAAAAAGGTAATTTTCAGATTGTATCTATAAGAGGTTTTATTTCTAGTTGTATAAGAAAAGAGGAAGAAGAATAGTGAAGGAAAATTAATTCAATTCTTTATGCTTTTGTGATCTTTCCCAACAATAATATTAAATATTATATTATGAATTGGATTCATCACAAAGGGGGAGATAAAAGATGAATAAGAGAAGGAATAAGAGATTTTAGAGGTTCAAAAACCTCTTGAACATCTAACGTGGTTCAAAAAGTGGAAAAAAATTTCCATGACAAAGGTGTTAAGGAAAATAGTTATGTAGGGAGAAGTTTGAGAATTCAAGAGTTCTTGAACTCACTAAATTGTTGATAAAATGAAGAAAAAAGGAAGAGGTAAGTCATTCTTGAACATATTTTTCATTTATGTAAAAGGCACATGTGATGTCAAAGATGTTCACTAATGTCAAAGGAGTGATGTTAGCAAATCAATGAGAAATAAATGTAATTACTTTAGTCATGATCATGTCATGTTAGAGATTTTGAAAACAATGTGCTAGTGTGATCTACACTATGAAGAAGACTACCTATAGTATGCTTGAAATATCATGCTTGTATCTATTCCAATTGTTGGAAGTATTCTGAAAGTGTTTGCAAAAGTATTGTAGACACCTAAATTTGGCCACTTACCTTTGGTCAAATTTATCCC
Organism: Sequoia sempervirens; assembly: GCA_007258455.2. Classification (NCBI taxonomy): domain Eukaryota; kingdom Viridiplantae; phylum Streptophyta; class Pinopsida; order Cupressales; family Cupressaceae; genus Sequoia; species Sequoia sempervirens. Next base: position 1,139 of record VDFB02108022.1, on the reverse strand, counting down.
TTTTCATATAAATGTCCTCTTATTTGCATTAATTAAGTAATATTACTATTATTTAATTAATACCCCTAAATTCCTCTAAATCCCTAAGGTATTTAGTGAAATAATTAAATACCTTACCCTTTATTCCTTTCATCTAAGGAATTAAATAAACAATCCCTTTATCTCCCACCCCCCATAATCTACACTTAATCCTAATCCACCTCCTAATCCCATCATTAGGGATGTGCACATGTCTAATCCATGATTAGGATGTGTCACATCCTCCAAATTTTGCAAGTTGGCCTCTAATCTTCGTTAACCATTAACTTTCTCCTTCCTAATTAGTGATTAGATAGTCTAATCAACCCCCCTTTGGTCAACACTCCCCATCCTACAAGGAATTTTTAATTCCTTTTTATCTTTCCAAGGCTTTCCTCTTTCCCATGTGATCATTGTGAGGCAACATTAGTCACATGTGGGTAAATACTTACCTTTTTAAGGACCTTGTCTTATCCAAGGTACTTCTCACCTCTCTTTTTTGGAACCTTGTCTTATCCTTAAGATATTCCCAATCATGTGAATTTTAAATTCACTTTTATTTATCCAAGATTCTCCTCTTCCCCATGTGATCATTGAGAGGTCACATCATCCTTATTCCAAGGTACTTACAAGTACATTCCCATCACATGTCATCTTCTGCCTCATGTGTCCTTGTGATGCATCATCCACCACATGGCAAGATGTGAGGGCTTGTGAGTCCTCAACTCACCTCAGCTCTACATCTTGCCCATGGTGGCAAGATCTCAACCGTCCTTATTTCTAGGGCTTCTCTCCATAAAATGAAATAATTTTCTTTCATTCTCTAATTCACACACTTGCAACACTTTTTCATTCAACACCATAATCAACCAACTTTCAAGCTCTCATGCTCATCCATCATTATTGCATACCTTAAGCTCTTATTGCATCTATTTTGTTCATCCACCAAAATACACACATCCTTCATTTGAATCTACATCAAACCCTCAAAATTTTGAATCCACTTTCATCATATCTTACCATCAAAGGAGCACAAAAAATAAACCATCAAGGGCCAACCAAAGATCAATTCAAGACATTTTTTTTGTTTTGAATTCAACTAGGCTAATTGTGAGGTGTTA
>VDFB02108020.1:0-22695 GCA_007258455.2 Sequoia sempervirens | reverse complement strand
TGGTCATTTCTCATTGGTTGAAGATAGTAAACAAATGACACCATGATTTCCTCATGTACAAATTGATAAACACCAAGTTGTTGTGTGTATTAATTGCTATGTCATTAGTTGAGAACTACACAAGGTATAAGTGGTCAATTAAGTGTACATAAGAATAAAATGACCGGTTAGTAGTTAAATTATTCCTAGGAAGAAAATAAAGATCTTTTTCAATTTTTGATGGCTATTGTGCACTATCTGTCTAATCAAAATCATCTTAATGATAAATACAAGTTGTTAATCAAGTGCCAAGATTTAAAAGGATTAACCTTTATTGTGAATTCCACATAAACAAAGTTGATGCACATGATTGTTATTATCTCATACCATTATATTAGTTTGCCTTAGAAATTCATAACACATTTGAGCTTAATTCAAGCCCCCAAATTCCCTTGTTCACTTGTAGTTATGACAAAGTAATTGAATTCAAAGTTTTAAAGCTACAAGTTGATCAATGAAGAACACTTTATGGGAGCAAATCAATAAGAAATTGAATTACCTAGAGGAGTATATGCATGCCATGCATTATTTTTGTAAGTAGTTGCATCTCCTAAAATTCCTCATGTCAAGTGTTAGGGACTCATGTTTATAGCAATTGTTGGAAGACTTGAGTAAGTCCATTCCAAGCCTCTTTATAACAAAATTAATTTCAAGTGCTAATTAGACATAGTATTAGGCCTTCAAGAAGTTAGTGTTTGAATTTCATTTTTATGTGAAAGTTTGCATTTTCCCGAGTTCCTAAAATTGTCAAGTGGGTATTTTAGTTGTGCACCTACATCCACAGCCCTGTTGTACTAACTAAAGCCCTAGGTTATATTTTGACATTACTTTAAGGTTCAATACTATTGAAACATTAGTTCTATTATTGTGGGAAATCTAAAATGGGGTAAAAATAACTACGTGTAAAGTGATCACTGAAACTATCCCATAGGCCTCAAAGAAGTATAAGAACACAACTAATAAGGGTGTATCCTCAGAGCATTTTGTAGATAATAATAGAGATATAAGGGATACATTGATAACCATTCTAGGGAGTGATTTATTCATGATGTTTAGCAAGAGGGATATGTACATGACAATCAATAATGCTTGGCCATTATATTTTACAAATGTGGTTCTACTTAACTATTTTTTAGACCTTAATATTACGATTTGGGATAGCAAGACATATGATGAGAAAGAGAGGCAAATAATTTAGATAGTAGTGGAAAGGTGTTATTATCCTCAACAAGAAATTGATTCAATAGATATTTGGGATTAAGAGGGATGCTACTATGACATTAAATATTATCTATAATGGGGGTGGGTATTTTCATTTATTCACCTATCAATCAAGGACCTGCTCAACCTAGGAAAGTTCAAAAGCTCCACATGCCTTGCCTCTATCTTAGCAAGCCCCTATTACACTATTTAAAGGGGGGTCCATAGTAGATAAGGTTCATTTAAAATATTAGGCTTCATTTCAATCTTCTATGGTTCTAGTTTTTATGTTTTATGGATGCTAGTAGCTTAGAGCTAGTAGCTAGGAAGAATTAGCAAAGAGATGAGAATATTATCATATCTACAATTTTGTAAATGTTCCATGCTTCAAGTCTAGGAAAAGAGGCACACCACCAATGCTTATTCCCAACGCTGAGGTAGAACCTTTAAGAGCCATCACATTTTATTATTATGTAATTTCCCAAGCAAAAATAACAATACAAATATATGATTCTTAACCTTCCAAAAACACTTATTACTTGAATAACAACACTACCAACCCTAACATTCACTCAAATATTAGATAACTTGAATTGAAATTACTATTTATACATCAACATTATCATTACATTTCAAACAAAAAATGAAAAAATAACTCCTAATCTTATTATTATAATATACAAACAAATAATAGGTTTAAATCATGATCTATTTCTTATTACTTGATGATGCTTGTATTGCATTCACATATTTATGTAATATCAATAACCACTATCTCTCTTAGTTCTATGTTTCATCTGCATGTTAGTGAAAATAATAAAGTAATAATCTTATAAATATATATGGTGTAATCATTGTACTCTTTTATATTACATTACATCCTAAAACATTACGAGAATAGGAATTGATTGGCTTATGATATGTGTGTTATCTCATTATCTCTCTCTTCTTTCTTATAGCATTTGTGCTTGGTAATTGAATAAATCATGTCTTGCAATTTTTTATAGCAATATAGTGGTAGTTATTATTCTTGTGAAAATGTTGGAATAGTGTTGTGAAAATATATTTCTTTTGGATGGGTTTCTTAAAGCATTATATTTATCTCTATTTAAGTTCTCTTAATGAAAATGAATGAAAAGTGAGATCAATAAGATGGATATAAAAAAAATTATGTTGAAAAAATAAACATGTATATATGTGTACATTATTATAAATATTTAAGAATTGAATTGCTTGCATGGGTTTAATAAAAATATTCTTCTCTATTATCTATGTCATGTGAACTACTGGTGAAAACAAATGAGATATATCATATGGATGAGTTTCTCTCTTTCTCTCTTCTCTCCCTTTTTATGTTTTTGAAAATTGATTGATAAATCCTTATAATTAATGTACACCTAATCTCTCTCTTACACATGGATTTGTAATGAGTAATTGATTGTATTAAATGAACCTAGTATTGAATGTTGTATGATTCTTATGATAGTACTAAGGTTGGAAATGGATATTATCGTCTTATTTAACAAATCTAATTCATGTATTCACTTTGGTTAATGAATCTAAGGAATTAACTATTTAGTCTCTTTTCTTGTTGTAGTCTTCCACTATTATATGTGCTTATGGTAGTGAGTCATGGAGACATTGATATTTACATGTTCTTGTGCATGTTACAATATTGATTGTGTTGTAATTGTGAAAGTAAAAAATTTGTTAGCCATGCTTTTACCCATTAATTCTCTTAGTTAAATTTAGTCGTTACAATAGACTTTTGGATATAGTTAGCAATATTATAAGAATTGCATAGAGGAAAATTCTTAAGAACATTTAAATATTATTATTAAACTCTCATTTATAAAACATAAACATATTGTGTACATTAGAATACTCTTTTTAATAAAATCAATATTATACATCAATGTGTTATGAAACAACTTGCACAATAGAGGAATAAAGTCTACAATAAGAACACAATACTCAACATGATGATAATAACCTACCTATACCTCCTATTATACCATACTTATGCCTATGATATCACCCAAGATGACCTAGATAACCCTATATAATCCTTAGGCGGATACAAATAACTAAATAATAATATAATAATGATAATATGACTTAATTAAGAGTTAAGATAGCCACAAGGGCTGACTACTCATAACACTATGCATGCTATAGGGGTAGGGGCGTAACATTCTTGTTTTGAAATAACTTGCACAAAGAAGAATATAATATGAATATGCTACAAATACTTGATAATAAAATGCCACTTCAAAGGGACAACCTCCTAATCTACTTTGAGGGGGATACCTCCAATAGTCTTCAATAAGAACACAACACTCAACATGGTGATAATAACCTATCTATACCTCCTATGTATGTACCATATGTATGCCTATGATATCACCCAGGTTGACCTAGATAACCCTATATAAGCCTTAGGTTGACCTAAATAACTAACTAACAATATATAATGATATTATGACTTAATAAGAGTTAAGGTAGCCACAAGTTGACCACTCATAACACTATACACTATAGGGGTAGGGACATAACATTGTCCTTCTCTTTACAAAAGAATTGTCCTCAATGCTAAATTTTTCTTTTCTTCTTCTTCATCTCCTTTTTTACTTCTGTGTCTTCTTATACCGCTACTTCTTGTTCTTCTTCTTTTTGTTCCTACTCTTTCTCTTGCTCTTGCTCTTGTTCTCATTATTTCTCTTTCTCTTTCTCTTTCTCTTTCTCTTTCTCTTTCTCTTTCTCTTTCTCTTTCTCTTTCTCTTTCTCTTTCTCTTTCTCTTTCTCTTTCTCTTTCTCTTTCTCTTTCTCTTTCTCTTGCTCTTTTTCTTGTTCTTTTTCCTTTTCTTCTTTTTTGGAAGAAGTTCTAGAAAGATAATTTTTCAATAAATCACACAAATGAAGTCAAAATACTTTGAATTTATTTGTAACTTATCAAGGCCTAGGTTGCACTTTCCCAAAAAAAATCCTAAAAATTAGGTGTTTTGCAGCCTTGAGGGAAAATTTATTAGAAACCCTAATTTTGTAATAGATCACTTAATTTTGCTTTAATTACTTAATTTATTTGTTGTATGCTCCCCTCTCATTGATTCAAAAACCCATTAAAAATTAGGAATAAATTCATAAGGATTTGGAATATATATGCTTTCCAAATAAATTGGGAAAAAACCCTAATTTTGCAATAAATCACTCAATTTTGCTTCAGTTTCTCTAAAATCTAGATTGTAGGTACATGAATATTCTCTTAAAACTTTTTTAAAAATTAGACAAAAAATTTCCAAAATTTGGGAGATATGTGTTTCACAAAATGACCTCCAAAATTGAAAAAAAAAAGCCTTATCATCATGATGCTAAGATCATGCTCTAATACACTTGTTGTGAAACAAATTACACAATAGAGGAATATAATTTAGGAAATATGCTACAAATACTTGATAATAATATGCCACTTTGAGGGAGCAACCTCCTAATCTACTTCGAGGGGGATACCTCCAATATTCTTCAATATGAACTCAATACTCAACATGATCATAATAGCCTACCTATACCTCCTATATATACCATACTTATGCCTAGGATATCACCCAAGCCAACCTAGATACCCCTATATAACCCTTAGGGTGACCTAAATAACTAAATAAAATTATAATAATGATAATATGACTTAATTAAGAGTTAAGGTAGCCACAAGTTGACTACTCATAACACTATACACATTATAGGGGCAAGGGCATAACACAGTGAATGTATAGATAAATTAATACACAAAAATAACAAAGTCTTAATCATTTAAGTGTATATAATGTACAAGAATAGATAATAAAATCAAGATTATAATAATCTTTATAGACGATCAAAGTAGGTCAATAGAACTTGAGCTTATTGTTATAATATTGGACAACAAAAGCACCCATGCAAATAAAAGCAATAAAGGAAGGAACAAACATACATAAAGGGTAGGGAAAAACTCTTAATTCGAAGAAAGATTAGAATTCTTTAGTCAAATAGAAAGGTGCTAAAAAATGGAAGACAAAATTCTCAAAGCTTAAAAATAATAAAAGGCTACTGTAATTGATTAAATCTTGCATATTATACAAACAATTCATAACTTCTCCATAAGAACATATTTTACAATGAGTATTACAAAAAGATGCTCCCCTTAAACAAATATCCCATATAAACCATATTTTTAAACATTGGATACTAACCTCTAATCTACAAGGAATGTTAAATTATTGATTGCACTAAACATTAGTTTTTGTGAAAGTGAAACAAATGTATATAATAACCTCTAATCTGTAAGGAGTGTTCAATGATGAAAATACTAAACATTTATTTCTTAGAAATTAAAAGAGAAATAAATTTTAAAGAAAGAACAATTGTAAAATCTTAAATAACAAATTTCTTATCATATAAAGAAATAATGGGATGCAATGACATTCTTTAGATTTCATAATTTTCTTCTATTGTGCTACAATAAATCTCCAATATAATAATATTCATCTAATCTAAAGGTAAATAGACCAATAACAAGTAGAAGATGTAAAAGAGATAACTCAAAGTAACATAATATATGATTATTCAAATATGTAATCAAAAAATTGCAATTAAGAGTATATTTAATTATATATAGTGTTATGAATGGTACCAACATCCAAATCTATCTAACCATTATTGTGCATAGACTAAAGATGGGGGGTATATGCATTACACACATGTGGCAAGAAAAGTGAAGTGAAGGAGTGTCTAGAGGACTACCTTATTCACAAGGGGGAAGTGGACTATGGGTAGAAATGATTGTTTTGTCTTTGTAGAGGTGTGGTTGAGACAATTCTTGTTAGAAAAACGGAAGGTGAACAACAATAGTGGAAGCTTTGACAAATTACTGTAAACTAGATTATGCAATGTAAACCATATGGAGATTTAAACAACTGTAAGTAATGAAAATGCAAAGAACAAAATGCATACCACATAACATAGTGTTTACGTGGAGAAACCCTTTCGGGAAAAAACTCCACCAAAGAAGAAATGAATAGTTGTATTAACAACAATGGTGTTCACAATACAATAACTCTAACTCCTCTTCAATCCGGTAGCATCTGTGTACTTTTAAAACATCTCATAGTGTCTCCATTGTTAGCGTTTTATAGCTTCGGGAGCTATTTTCCTTTAGCCAAAGGCTGGTCGACGTTCATGTTGAAATTATTATTTTTATATTTCTCTTCATCTAAGGGAGCTGACCTTGATGAAAAGTCACCTAGTAGATGAAAGGTCACCTAATTTGATATATATTCAAGGTGATTATCTTTCATTCAATCATCAAGTTCATGAACCCTTCATTCACACTTTATCTTCAGCAGATATTCACACCTCTAGCAACAGTCTTTTCCTAGCAGCAGGAGATCAATTTCATTTTTCATAATTCACATCTATTTGTAGTTCGCCATTCCTACAAGCAGCAGAAGGTTGCACTCTTAGCAGCAAATTATCATTTAATAGTAGCAAATTGTTTTCAAGGAGAAACTTATCCATTTATATCCTAGCATCTAGGAGAGGTGCTATTATTCTTTGTATCAAGATCACCCTTGAGAAGGGTCTGATTGTAAAGAAAATTTGTTGCTCTTTTATTCAATATATAAGTGATATATTGTTGTTGGGTTTTTTCTCCCTCAAGAAGGAGGGTTTTCCCAGGGTATATGTTGTGTTCTATTGTTCATGTGTTGTTGTATTTATGCTTTCTGTTAAATCTGATCCTTCATGTTGAAATTCAATTTTTTATATTTCTCTTCATCTAAGGGAGCTGACCTTGATGAAGAGTCACCTAGTAGATGAAATGTCACCTAGTTTGATATATATTCAAGGTGATGATCTTTCATTCAATCATCAAGTTCATTCCCTTCATTCACACTTTATCTTCAGTAGATATTCGCACCTCCAACATCAATATTTTCCTAGCAGCAGTAGATCAATTTCATTTTTCATAATTCACATCTATCTACAGTTCACCATTCCTACAAGTAGCAAAAGGTTGCACTCTTAGCAACATATTATCATTTAATAGTAGCAAATTGCTTTCAAGGAGAAACTTATCCATTTATATCCTAGTATCTAGGAGAGGTGTTATTATTCTTTGTATCAAAATCAGCCTTGAGAAGGGTCTGATTGTAAAGCAAATTTATGCTCTTATTCTGCACTTTTTGATATATGAGAGATATATTGTTGTTGGGTTTTTCTGCCTCAAGGAGGGTTTTCCTAGGGTATATATTGTGTTCTATTGTTCATGTGTTGTATTTCTGCTTTCTATTAAATTTGGTCCTAAAACTAACATCCATGTCAACCCCTCAATATATAGACTCATAGGGGCTCAAAATACCACCATAAAACATTACCATGGGTCAAAACAAGGTTTAGAAATACCATGGTAAAAATCCATTCAACCCCTTACATGCTAAACATGGTCTCTTACATGACATTACAACTTCTTACAAGATGTCATAAGAATCCCTATAAAATAGGAGACGCTCTTACATGCGTCATAAACCATCAATAGCTATGCAAAGATTCTCTTATGCGTGTCATAGATGATTCTCACGTCCAAAATGATATCCCCCACTTTTAGCCCTTACAGTTGTCATAGAATTTGTCATAACGTCCTTAAAAATAGGCTTTCCATGTTATACCACTAAGTGGGCATCTTTTGACAACTAATAACTTATTTTTCAAGGCACCAACATGTGGCAAAAGTGCCAACTGAAAATCTCACGCCCCTTTTGATGGAGCACAAATATTTAATAACATAAATGATATTTATCCATGAGAAAAACTAAAGTAATAATAAATAAACAACTTAGGAATTTCCAAGGTTGAGACACCTTAATTCCCAACATTCTCCCACTTGTTGAATACCTTGCAAGAGCTAGGGAGATCATACTATCATGGAATCAACTAGGTGCAAGTAGTAAGGGCCATGGCCTTCCTACACCAAGTAAATTTCTTTGTGTTGATAGGTTTGGTAAGAACATCTGTAATATTCTCCTGTGTGTCAATCTTTTTTAGCTCAATTTGACCATTATAAATCAACTCATGAACAAAATGATATTGACTATCAACATGTTTAGTTTGAGCGTGATACATCGGATTCTTAACTAAATGAATTGCACTTTGACTATCACAGTTAACTTGAACAATATTGCAATCAAAACCAATACCTGTACACAACCTTTGCAACCAAATTTCCTCCTTAGAGACATGAGTAGCAGCCATATACTCTGCTTCACTGGTGGACAAAGCAACTATAGTCTACCTTTTACTCATCCAATTCATTGCTCCTCTAAACAAAGTAAACACATACCCACTGGTGGACCTTCTACTATCTAAGCCACTTTCCCAATTTATATCAACAAATCCCTGTATGTCCAATGACTTGACCACATTATCAGTACCATGATAAACCAAACAATAATCAAAAGTACCTCACAAATATCTAAACACCATTTTAACAAAAGTCCAATGCTCTTTACCAGGGTTAGACATAAACCTGCTTAGAACTTTCATTGCTTGGGCTATATCTAGTCTAGTGCAAACCATTGCATACATCAAACTACCAACGACACTAGCATAAGGAACCTTAGACATATCCTCAATATCATCATTAGAATTAGGACACATATCCAAGCTCAACTTAGTACCAATTGGAAATGGAATACTAACTGGCTTACAATCATGTATATTAAACCTCTGCAAAATGATATCAACATACTTACTTTGACTCAACAGAGCTTTTTGTTACCGCAATCTCTTCTGATTTCCATTCCAAGAATGTATTTAGCAACCCCCAAGTCCTTCATATCAAAAGCACTAGAAAGTTGTTACTTGAGTTCACCAATCATTACTTTGTTACCAATAAACAACATGTCATCAACATACAAGATAATAATTAGAATATGATCACCAATAACCTTAATGTATACACAATGATCCTCTTCACTCCTAAGAAACCCAACTTCAATGCAAAAGCATCAAAGTTTTGATACCACATTCTGGGTGATTTTTTTAAACCATACAGAGACCTTTTTAACCTGCAAACCAATTTTTCTTTTCCCTTCACAACAAAACCATCAGGATGTCGCATATAAATCTCCTCCTCAAGATCTCCATGCAAAAAAGCAGATTTAACATCCATTTGCTCTATCTCAAAATCACAAGCAACAACAATAGATAACAAGAATCTAATAGAAGTTAATTTAGCAACAAGAGAGAAAATTTCACCAAAATCAACTCCCTCTCTTTGGGAGTAGCCCTTAGCCACTAATATGGCCTTATACCTTTCCAAGTGACCATCTGCTCCAAATTTCTTTTTAAATACCCATTTACATCAGATGGGCTTTCTTCCTTTGGGAAAATCAACAAGATCCCAGTTGTTACAATTTTCCAATGCCATCATCTCCTCTTACATAGCTTGTAACCAAGACTCATTTTCCTCTAAAGAGAGAGCCTCACTGTAAGATCTAGGTTCATCATCAACACTTAATAAAGAAAATATACAACGAAAATTAGGTGGGCTATACCTATCGACTAGATTTCATTGTCTTGTGGATCTTCTGAGAATAGGAGTATGAGGCTCTTGTTGTTCTTGACCTTGCTCAACCTCTTCCTGATTTTCTTCCTCATGTTCTTTGGTTTGATCAGTAACTTCATCTAATTCCTCATCTTCTTCCTCCTCATTGAATCCATCTCTTTGTTCTTCTCAAGGTGCATCTTCTTGCTTAATTTCAAAATGCACACTAATTCCCTTATCCTTTTCCTTTAGCTGTTCTATATACAAAAATAATGTTAAGCTCCCTGAAAATCACATCTCTAGAATATATACTTTTCTTGGTTAGAGGATTCCATAGCTTATAACCTTTAACAAATGTTATCACCATATCCAATGAAAATGCACTTTTCAGCTTTAGGATCTAGCTTAGTCCATTTTTCTTTAGGCACATGAACATAAGCCTCAACCAAATACCCTTAAATGCAAAATAGAAGGTTCCTTACATGTCCACATCTCATAAGGTGTTGTTTCAAGAGCTTTACAAGGAGATCTATTAATCAAGTAACAAGCAATACTTACAGCTTCTACCCAAAAGCATCTATGAAGTCGTGAACCACTTAACATGCTTCTAGCTCCTTCCATGATCGTTCGATTTATCCTTTCTACCACACCATTCTATTGAGGAGTGTACAGAGTAGTTTTTTGTCTAACAATTCCTGCATGCTTACAAAATTCATCAAATTCCTTAGAGCAGTATTCCCTTCCATTATTAGACCTAAATACCTTAATTTTATAATTAGATTGCTTTTTGACTAAGGCTTTAAGTTCCTTAAACTTAGTGAAAACTTCAGATTTATGTTGCATAAAATATAACCAGGTAAACCTTGTAACATCATCGATAAAGGAGACAAAATATCTATATTTCCCAATTGATTCAACAGCCACAAGGCCAAACACATCCGTATGAATTAATTATAATTTAACTTTAGATTTTACAATGCCAAAAGGAAATGATTTTATGTTTTGTTTACCAAGCACACAATGTTCATAGAAATCAAAACTCTCGTCAGAATAGGATAAACCATCTAACAACTTTTTATTCAAAATAGACTTTAAAGTAGTCTCATTTATGTGAACCAATCTGCGGTGCGACAACATACAAGTGTTTTTAGATTTTTAGTTGCATATGCATAGTTTACAAAAGTAGTGACTTCCAACATAAATAGGGTTCCTTTCCTTGTTTCTCTCGCTATCACCAAATTCTCTCTTACCAATCTACAACCATGCTTATCAAAATTTACACTTATTCCCAAATCATTCCACTTCGAAATTGAAATTAGATTTCTAGCTACTCTAGGAGCATGCAAAACACCAGGAAGGATTTTAATCCTCCCATCACTGAAACACAACTTAACCTCACCCCTTCCGACGACATCGGGTATGAAGTGTTATCACCGAGGTAGATTCCACCTCCATCATATTTCTCATATGTGGTAAGCCACTCCTTGTGAGGAGTCATATGAAATGAGCATCCTAAATCAATTAACCAATTTTCATTAGTCATAACTTGGAGACAAGAAATCAAAGCTTCATCACCTGAGTTTGAGGATTTCTCTATGGAGGAATCAACTTGTTTCTTTGGATTTATGCATTCCTTCTTCACATGTCCTCTTTTCCCATAGTTCCAACACTTCACTTTGTTCTTCTTTCCAGGAGTTTTAGTTTTTCCCTTAGAATTGTCCTTACACCCATTCTTATCTCCTTTAGACCCTCTTTCTTTAGGCCTTCCCCTTACGTCAAGAGCATCACTTGTACTATCCATTACCTTTTTCCTCATTTCCTGTGACAACAAAGTTGCTACAAGAGCATCCATCTTTGGATCTTCCATGTTAGCAGTGATATCAAGTACGAAATTATCCCAAGATTCAAGTAAAGAATAGAGAAGCATAATACACTTATCTTCTTCTAATTTGACATCAATAGAGGCTAACTGACTCAAAACCAAATTAAAAGAATTTAAATGCTTGGCTATAGATTCACCTTCCCTCATCTTAAGAGAAAACAATTTTCACTTCAAGTAGAGTTTATTTATCAGACTTTTCGCTCGATAGATTTCACTTATTTGGTTTCATAAAGCGTATGCAGTCTTTTTTGATGACACATTCAGGAGAATAGAATCATAAAGACAACCTAATAGTGCCTCGTGTCTTTTTATCAATCTTCTCCCAATCTTCATCACTCATTTTCTCAGGTTTCTTTTCATTTGTTACAACTACCCATTGATCTCATTCTTCAAGGAGATCCTCCATTTTTAGCTTCCACAACTCAAAACCAACTCCGTTAAATTTTTCAATATCCAAAAGGTTAGAAGTTGCAGCCATGGTTAAACACAAAATAATGCAAAAAATAGCTCAACAAAACTCCCACTAAAACTCAAAAAACCTCTATTTTACCACCCAGAATACAAAACTGGCCAGGATCTGATACCAAATGTTAGAAAAATGGAAGGTGAACATCAATAATGGAAGCTTTGAAAAATTACTATAAACCATATGGAGATTTAAACAATTGTAAGCAATGAAAATGCGAAGAACAAAAAGCACAACAGATAACACAGTTTTTACGTGGAGAAACTCTTTCGGGAAAAAACTCCCCCAAAGAAGAGATGAATAGTTGTATTAACAACATTGGTGTTCACAATACAATCACTCTAACTCCTCTTCAATCCGACAGCATCTGTGTACCTGTAAAATGTCTCATCGTGTCTCCATCTCAACCCCTCAATATATAGACTCATGGGGGCTCAAAATACCACCATAAAACATTACCATGGGTCAAAAAAAGGTTCAAAAATACCATGGTAAAAATCCATTTGACCCCTTACATGCTAAACATGGTCTTACATGACATTACACCTTCTTACAAAATGTCATAAGAATCCCTATAAAATACGAGATGCTCTTACATGTGTCATAAACCATCAATAGCTATGCAAAGATTCTCTTACGCCTGTCATAGATGATTCTCACATCCAAAATGATATCCCCCACTTTTAGCCCTTATAGTTGTCATAGAATCTGTCATAACATCCTTAAAAATAGGCTTTCCATGTTATACCACTAAGTAGGCATCTTTTGACAACTAATAACTTATTTTTCAAGGCACCGACATGTGGCAAAAGTGCCAACTCAAAATCTCACGCCCCTTTTGATGGTTTTGATGGAGCACAAATATTTAATAACATAAATGATATTTTTCCATAGGAAAAATTAAAGTAATAATAAATAAACAACTTAGGAATTGACATGGTTGAGACACCTTAATTCCCAACAATTCTAATATGGGTATTTTTGGTGATGTGGGTGGTGTTGACTTCTTGTTAAGTATTATCTAGGAAGTTTCCGAGATGATGAGTGTCTCCCTCAAATAATACCTCAAGTTCTTCTAATTCAATGGCTAATAAATGGCCATTTTCTTCCCAGCTTATTGTATGGCTCTAGCTTGTTCTTTTTTAATGAGTTCAAGTTGTTGGAGTTTATGGTTAACCCCATAGCTCCTTGAAATCACATGCAACCAAAACACCTATCACCAATAAAGATCAAATGAACTTTTTCTATGCAACCATGAGAGGAGATCTAGTCCAAAAAATATGATTTCTTATGTATTGATTACTTGAATGAATACATTTGAATGATTACAATGTACAAATGATTGCTTATAAAAGCAAAACGTAAAACCTAGATGAAACCCTAAGTGAGGATTAAGTTAGATCATGACAAGTGTCCTCATCCTACTCTATGAGACAACATGACCTAAAAATAGCTTAACCTAAGAATATAAAAAGTACTCCTAAGTTTAGCTTAAATATAATAAAGTAAAAGGGGCCCAATAACTAATTAATGATTAATTATTAGATGATTTCCTAATTACTTCAATACAAGCAGGGGGTGTTTTATCTCAAATTATAAAGAGTGGTTGCACAATCTAATCCTCCTTAACACTTAACACATGAACACAATTATGGTGAATGTGACCATGGTAAAAAATTAAAGATACGAACCTTCTTTGGAATTGCTAGTTGGATAATTTATTGATCTTGACTTACAAATGGATGTTGAATTATTTGCATTTGTTTTTGTTTCTTGATTAATATATGGTATTTTACTTGTTTGAGTGTTAGATGCTGAGAGTAAGTTCTAGAGCACTAGGCTCTATTATGTAGGGACCTAAGTCGTATTGCAAACTTTTGGATTCAACTGTGTATGGGACCTAAGTTGTTATGTGGTTGTTTGCTTGTTTTATTTTTTTTATATTGAATGATCACATAATGAAGATTTTAAACTAAACTAAATACTAGAACATTAATAATAACAAGTGAAATAAATCAAGACTAACCTATGTGTGTATAATTTTCAATACACAAATGAAAACAACTTGAAAAATATCAATCCAATGCGAAATCTAGCAGAAGGTGCGAATTCAGGAAACAAAATCTCAGAGGAAAATGGAATACCATCCTCGACAGGGGCGGTTGAAAGAATACTATGCTCGGCAAAGGATCACCGGGCCTTCATCACAATCGACCTTTTGGAAGAAACAAAGGATGATGTCGACACTGTTGAAGACCTAGCGATTATTGCTAGGGTTATCGGTCCCAGGCTAGAGCAATGCACCATTAGGAAATGGATTGCGGAAAAGTGGTTGGGATTAGAATATGTAAAATTCCTTCCGAAAGGTTTCTTTGTGGTCATTTGCCAGTCTCTAGAAGATAGAGATAACATTTTGGATGGTGGCCTGTGTAAATTTGGGGATTCTCTGCTATATATCCAGAAATGGACTCAGAATTTTGATGCGGCCAGACACGATCCCTACGATCGGCCTGTGTGGATTAGATTGTACAACCTTCCTCTTGAGTACTGGAATGAGGAGTGTCTAGTCAAAATTGGCAGATCCCTCGGCACTCTGGCGAATGCTGATGTGGATATATTCAATGGGGACTCACACATATATGCTAGATTGATGATCGCCGCTGTCCGAAAAATTCTGAGCAAAATAATGTTGTGTGTCGGGGGAAATCATTGGATCCAAAAGATTGAAATTGAGGAGGAGAAATTCTTCTGCCTACGATGTTGTAGTAGATCTCATTTGGTGGATGCTTTTACGTGAAAGTCTAAAACAAAGAATGTATGGTGTCCCAAACCTCCCCGGCTTGCAATGCAACCACAGCCGATGGCGCAATCTCCACTTTTAAAAATTGATATGGCTATTGTGCCTCATTCGAACCCTATTGCGGTGTCTGGTTCCTGTGATAACGCCCTCTATTCAATGGTGGCTTCACCCATTGATGAACAACTAGTGGTGGCGCTTGACAACGGCCGAGTGGTAAATTCTGTTGATGACTTCCTAATAATGATCAATGCTGATGTGCTCAAGTCGGACTCGGAGTGGTTGCTTGAGCAAGAAAATGTGGCAGTGGAACATGATGAATTGGCTATAATTGATCCCCGTAGCATCCGCCAATCGGCTGCAAAGTTTCTGGGGACATCAAAGAAGGGCAGAGGGTGCAAATCAAGTAAACAAAAATGGGAGGAAGAAGCAAGGGAGAAGGGTTTGCCAAGCGTGCAAAATTCTTTACATCCAAGGGAGCCAAGGCTTCCCTTGGACAACCATGAAAATATTAACATGGAACGTCAGGGGCCTCTCTGCCCCTGACAAACAATGCTTGGTTAAGCGTCATCTGGAAAGAATCAAAGTGAACATAATTTTGCTTCAAGAAACAAAAATAAGCGCTATGGAAGGAAAAAAAATTGTGAACTATTGCAGAATCTGGGATGGTTTCTTCCATGATGCCTCTGGTACTTCTGGTGGGTTGGGGGTTCTTTGGTCTCCTAACTCAGTGAAATTTCAAGCAATTAAAGGCAAAGCTAACTGGATCCTGGGTTTGGTCCATTGTCATCTAAGTAAGGATGTCTTCCCACTAATCAATGTCTATGGTCCGTCCAAGACAGAGGAAAAACTTGTTGTTTGGAAGGATATTATTAGCTCAACAATCAGTCTGCAAAAGGAACTGCTGGTAATTGGCGATGATTTCAATGTGATTTTAAACCTAGCTGAGAAAAGTGGAGGTGCTCAAAAGGTTTCCAAAGCAATGTTAGATTTTAGAGACTTTGTGGCTGCCTTACTGGCAATAGATTGCACTCCCAAGGATGACCTCTTTACATTGACAAACCGTAGATCTGGTTTCACCAATATTGCAGACAATTTGGCGACTGATGGATTCTAACCCAGTAACGTTGTTGATGTGGCTCGCCCGCTACTAGAGATAGGGGAGATAGGGCCAAGTAAATCTTCTTCCTCTGGTGATAAGTTGTCTCTCGCAAGCCCCCACTGGCACTAAGTGGACTTTATCTCAACTATATCGGGAAACAAAAGAGAACAAGCCCTTGCCAGATTACTCACGTAGAGGACCAAGTATGGCATGGCATCACTAGCTACTTCTCTATACCGATTCGACTACCTATCCATACCCCTGTAACCGAGAGAACCATAGCACTAACACCTGCAAAAGGAATATATGGTCGATGAACTATGATTCCCTCCTGCCCACCCAAGGCAACGACTAGAAAGAGGGGGGGGCGTAGGGTGGGAGGAGATAGTTGAGTGAACCTATGGTGACCCGCCTTGAGTCAAACAAGACCCGCCTTTAGAATAGTAGGGGCCGCCCTCCCTCTCTTAATAGAAGCCATAGTGCCGGATGACAAGAGTAAAACAAGATCCCTCCCTGATTCATAGATCCCGAGCCAAGACCACCAGAGATTCCCTAATCGATTCCTTCATACCAAGACCACCAAGATTCCCTAATCGATGGATCAATGCGGCACGGTCCTAGGGCGGAGAGAACTCCGGTCAATAAGCCGAGGAGAGCGACGAAGGACATTTATGCTCCCCGGGGGCCCCTACTATAATACAGTCTTTGTGAAAAAGAAAACCCGGCACTATAGTTATTGTAGGAAGGAAGGGCCCCCGGGGATTTGTTTGTTCTTGTCCGGCAGTTGAAGCATCTACTGGCAGCCCCCGTAGGCCTCTACCCTGGCGGCAGCATAGCATATACAAGTCCGATCGCTTCAATCCGAGGAAGGAAAATATAGGCCGAGGGCGAGCCCCCATCGTTAAGTAGGCGTTAGGCTGAAGCAGCTGATGCTTATTTCGAGCCCGCATGGATAGAGATAGGGGCCCCTTCAGCATCGATAGAGGCGTTAGGCTTCAATCCTTTAGATCATGAACGATCCGACCTTCCACCACTTACTGGAGGACATCGATGTTGATCTGGGTCTGGGCCATCTTCTTTCTCGCGAATACCAACCCCACCTGTCGTATGTTCACCGGGGCCTTAGCGAATACCACTAGCGACAGTAGTGCGTACTGAGAGGGGAAGCTGGTAGTGAGAAGGCAGGGCGTACTGTGATTTGTGAGAGTAGTGCGTACTGAGTGAGCTAGTAGTGCGGGGGAGAGCACTCAACCGGTATTTCCGATACGAGGCACCGGAACTCTATTTGAGCAGGGGGCCCCCCAACTATAGCCGGGGGTTCTAGGAAAAAAACCCCCTACGATAGGGAACTATTGCTTCCCACCCAAGGCCGAGGCGGGAGGGGGCACGATGGATCGAATTGACGCCTTCTCCACCCCGCCTGGTGACCCAGATCCCCGGGCCGAATGGAGTTTGATTCGATTGATCCGCGAATAACACATATGAGCTCGTTACTCCCAACTGAACGAGAAATCTATGCTGCTCCCTCCGCGGCCCGGGGGGGTGGGAGGACATAGTTAGGGTTCTAGCCATTTCTCTGGGCGGGGGTCGGCGCCGAACCCCAGCGAATCATAGGGTAAGGCCCCTTAGAATAGTAGGGGGGGTGGTCTTGGGTGGGTGGATAGGGGCCGAGCGCATAAATGACCGGGAGCCCTCTCCCAGCTATCTATAGTAGGATAGGGCGCTCCAACATAGAATCAAGAGGCCCCCGGGTCTTCATGCTTCTCCTCCATAGGTAGGGCTCCTTTCACCAGGGGACCCCGCTCCCCATCTTCCTCCCACCCACCCCTGTAGGGCTCTTTAGCTGGACCAGCACCCAGATAGAGTAGATAGGGCCTCGGAGAACCCCAACCCGGACACCGCCCTATAGATTCTATCTCCAGAGGACAGAGATAGGAGAGCTAGAATTCCCCCCCACCCTGCAGAGGGATACCTTCCGGATAGAAACGGGCTGGACTAGATAGAATAGTGCCGGGGCGGGGCAACAAACCGGAAGCCCGAACGTATAGATCTCCCGGATCCGAGATAGGTGCCATAGATAGGGCTCTCTTCTTGATTGTAGGGGTCACCTACTTAGATGGGACAGTTATAGACGTGATACATTGAAGAGGTTCCTTGAGATTGAATAGATAGGGCGGGAGGATATAAATTGGGCTCCCAGTTCCGAGATGGGGGATACTCTATAGTTCTAGTTCGGAGCAGCCGCTCTATACTATAGTTGCGAGTGAATGCGAGTGGGTTAACTACCTTTATGGCTTCTTTGGCGTAATCAACCGGGCCCACGGCTATATAGGTCGCCCCTACGCGGCGAGACATGTTTGGTTTGGTTCGCCGGGCTGGGCCAACTCTATCTCCTCCCACCCTAAGGCCGACCCCACCATCCAAGGCGGACCCCACCGACCAGGGCTTCGCCCACCACCAAGGGTATATCTCCCACCCCCCCGGTACCAAGGGCCCCGCCTATCTCCCACCCCCCCGAACCCAACCCCACCGACCCCCCTACTATTCTAAGGGCGCCTTGGGTGGGGGGCCCTAAACTTATTGCCTCCCACCCGCCCTTCGGGACCCCCCCCCATTCCCCTACTATTCTATGGCCAATATGGTCGGCTGCCGAAGGCAGGCAACTATAATGGGGGGGTCGGTGGGGGTGGGTAGGGCCTCCCACCCAAGGCAAGCCTTCGGCACCGACCATATTGGCCCTAGGTGGGGTGAGAGGCCTTTGGTGGGTTTGTTGGAGAATATGGTCGGTGGGGTCCGGCGGACCCCACCGACCTAGGGGCACCAACCCCACCGACCGAGGCTCCGCCACCACCCGCAAAGGAATATATGGGCGGTGGCGAACTTATTGCCTCCTCACCCACCCCCATTATAGTTCAGAATTTCTAAGACCTAATCGTGGTAAATAACCATATATATGGGAGGTGTGCGGGCTGGACCCACCTCGAGGCAAGCAAGGTTAGCCCCTCCCACTTCTACTAATAGGTCGGGTCCTCACACGGCATTCTGTAATCTTTGAAATGTGAGAACCATGACGATTCCCCCTACCGGCCTCGACTCCACTCCACCTCCTGCACTTCTGCGGTGGATGCCTTTGGGCCTGGGTTGGTGCCCGATGGTGGGTCGGGTCTCGAGGATATTGACGATTATACCACGATCCGCTACGGGGCCTGCTTCCAACATTCTCCCAATCTCTGCTTCAGATCATTTTCTTGTGTTGCTTTCATTAAACCTCAATGAAAGACCTCTCAATTGCTACTTCAAATTCAAAACTATGTGGTGGAGGGACGCAAGCTTGCTGGGAAATCTAGAAAAATGGTGGCAGGGAATGTGACAGCTTAATGGCACTCCCAGCTTCAAATTAATAAAAAAATTAGGGCACATAAAGAATAGGCTCCGAACCTAGAATATTTCTTGCTTTGGAAATATATTCACAGAAAAAATTTGGGTTGAATCTGAACTTGAGGCGCTTAATGAGTAAGTAATATGTAAAGGAATGACGACTGCTGAATATGCATGAGAAAAGGAACTAATGGCTCAGCACGCTGAATTGTTGGCTAGGGAGGAGCTTTACTAGAAGGACAAGTCTCACGTGCAATGGCTAAAAGATGGAGATTCTAACACAAAATTCTTCCACGCTGCTTCCAGGTCGAGGCGTTAAAAAATTCGAATTGCTAACATAAGGCGGTTTGATGGGTCAACTGTTGTTGACAGGGAGGGACTAGAATTAGAGGCAATCAATTATTTTTCAAAATTTCTCGGCTCCGACATTGGCCCTAAAGGTCGACACAACTCGGTCCTAGAGGATATTACTCTCATCCTTGGCGAGACAGAAAACAAGATGTTGCTCGCACCATTTTCATTAGACGAAGTGAAGCGTGCTGTGTTTGATTTGGGTCCTGATAAATCGCCCGGGCCGGATGAATTCCAAGCACAATTCTTTCAAAACTGATGGGGTTTCATGGCCAATGAAATCTAGGAATTTGTGGAAGATTTCAGAAAGAAGAAAAGGTTTGTGAAGGACATTAACAACACTGTCATTGCATTAATCCCAAAGAAGTAAGATTGCACATCTTTTGTGGACTATAGGCCCATTTCCCTGTGCAATGCTCTGTATAAAATTATTTCCAAAGCTTTGTCCAATAGAATAAAGAAAGTTATGGGCAATATCATCTCTAGTGAGCAGAACGGTTTCACCCCCAGCAGAGAAATAATAGACAGCATAATCATCACTGCTGAGACCATTCACTCTATATCCAAAGACAAACTAAAGGGAATGATGTTGAAACTTGATGTCAGTAAGGCTTACGATCGGGTGGATTGGAGGTTCTTGCAGGCCGTAATGAGGCAGTTTGGCTTTGTAGAGGACTGGGTACAAATGATTCATTACTATATTTCCACCCCTAGATACTCTGTTTCCGTCAATGGCTCGTTGTGCAAATTTTTTGGTGCTACTAAGGGACTAAGGCAAGGCGACCCTATTTCACCGTTCCTCTTTGTCATCATGGCGGAAGCTATGGGCAAACTATTTGGAAGACTTCAGGATTCTAAGGTCTGGAAAGGTATAATGGTGGCTCCCGATTTTGATCCAGTTACACATATTCAATTCGCAGACGACACTCATCTTTTTGGAGAAGCCACGGTGCGAGAGGCGGAGGTAATAAGAGAGGCTTTAGACAAATACATCGATGCTTCTGGCCAAGTCCTAAACAAGGAGAAATCCACAATTATATTCTTCAACACCAAGCAGGCAATGTAAAAGAAGATAGCTCGAGTCCTTGGTTTTTTGATTTCTTGTCTTCCTATGAAGCATCTTGGGGTTCCTCTTTTCACGGGCACTTGCAGGTCAGCCTTGTGGGGGGAACTGTTGGAACAATGTCGCATCAAATCCGATGCTTGGAAGCTAAAATGGTTGTCTTTCGTGGGCAGAATTCGGATGGTTAAATCTGTTCTCTCGGCCCTTCCAATCTATGCTATGTCCTATTTTAAACTCCCCAACAAAGTAATTACCAATATTGAAGGATTTCTCAAGCATTTCTTGTGGGAGGGTGCCAAGGATGGCAAACGGATTCCACTTCTTAGTTGGGAGACTGCCTGCCTCCAAAAAGAGGGTGGTGGTGCGGGTCTTAGAAAGCTGGAGTTTGTAAACTGGGCACTTGGTGCAAAATTATGCTGGAAAATGGTGAAAGAGCCGGATAGGATGTGGTGTCGACTACTTCAAAAGAAATACCTAGATGATACCGATCCTAATAGGATTTTGACCTTGGCAAACTCAATTGGTGAATCGACCACTTGGAAATTCATATGGGAAAGTAGAAACATAATCACAGAGCATACTTCCTGGCGGATTAGTAATGGCAAGAAGGCTGACTTTTGGTTTGATTCTTGGGAAGGTTATATCCCACTGGCTGAGGAAGTTGGTGGGGGTGAATGGACAAATCAAGTGATTATCCGACATGGGTGGCGAGTGGCGGACTACGTCTATTCAAATGCAGATGGTTGCTTTGGTTGGATTCCCCTGGACAACAGTCTTGTCTCCTTAGAGTAGGAACAAAGAATTATTGACGCTCTAAAAAAAAGAAGAATCCGTCTATCCGTGTCAGAAGATGAAGTTTTCTGGTGTGGGGCTCGCTCTGGTAATTACTTAGTTAAATTGGGATACAAAATACAAACTGTGCAACATGCTTCTGGGAACTGGCCCCACCAACTATGTTGGAACTCAAACATTCTTCCCAAGGCCGGGGCGTTTCTCTGGACAACTCTTCACAAAAGGATTCTTACTAGTGATCGGTTGCCCACATATGGATTCTAGGGTCCTTCGGTCTATGTGCTTTGTCGTGCTGACGGTGAATCTGCCAACCACTTATTGCTGACCTGCCCCTTCGCTATGAAATGCTGGAACTGGCTTATGAATTTGCTGGGATGGCAAACCCCCCGATAATTGAACCTATATGATTTCTTGCTTAGATGGTCGGTGAAACAAAGGAATGATTTGTGGAGTGGCGTGTGGCTATCCTCACCCTCATTGGTGGTTTGGAACATCTGGAAAGAGCGCAACAGGCGCTTATTCTGTGAGCAAGCCATGGGCGTGAATGAAGTCATAAAGCGAATTGAACGTGATATTTGTGAAGTGGCCAACTCCAAATGCCATGTAAACAAAAAAACAATATTCTCCAATTGGGACAATGAACTACAGAAAATCTGGAAAGCTCTGAAACCCCCATGGCTTGATCCTGCTATACAAACCAATCAGGGAGAAAAAGTAAAATGGTTGTTACCGAGGCTTGGTAGGCACAAGCTAAATTTTGATGGGGCTGCCAAAGGCAACCCCGGGGCAGCGGGATCTGGATGTATGATCAGAAACGAGAATGGTGTTTGCGTAGGGGCGATGGCTCGGAAGCTTGGTACCACCACTAAAAATGATGCCGAATTTGAGGCTCTTGCTACTGGAGTAGAGTTATGTATCAAACTAAAAATCTTAAATATCGACATTGAAGGCAAGTCTATGATATGTGTTAATGCAATCAGAAAAAAACATACAGCTAATTGGAAATTGCAACACTGGATACCCATCATAAATGACCTCTTGAATAAGCTT
>VDFB02108019.1:0-12705 GCA_007258455.2 Sequoia sempervirens | reverse complement strand
TTTATAATTAATTATTAAATGTGACTTAATGAGTATTTTATATTCATTAAAAAGTGGACGCCAATAATTAATATTTTCTCCTAAGTATCAAAGGCAAATTAAATCATTTAATTTAAATGATTATTTTAAAAGAGAGTTGGGTCGAATTTCTTCAAGGGATATATATTTCTTCTCAAGGCAAAATCGAACTATTCTGATATTATTATTCAATTTTGTCTTTATTGCTCTGAGCATTGGAGTTTGCAAACCCTAGGGTTTCTGGCAGACGATCGTTTCTGGAGAACGAAAACTCTTCAGAGATTAGGCAGACTGAGGCTGTGCAATACCAGCTGAAGCTTGCACTTGGTGATTTCAGACAGGGATCACAGATTGTGCACATTGATTGACAGATTCATCAGAGAATAGCAGAGATAATTATCTACCTTTTGAGGCGACTTCATCAGAGGACTTATTTCAGAGATCTGGCATTGTTTTCTTGGATGCCGTACCATATCATTGCTTGCTGTACCAGGCTGTACCAGTCAGCAAGTGGGCCGTACTTTTCATGGTCTCTGGAGAGAACGCCTTCTTTCTTCAGAGTGTGGTGATTGGTCCTAGGGCGCTTTGGATTACTAAAGAGTTTGCATTGTTTTTCGAGCCTGAAGATTCCTTCAATCATTCTAGCCGTACCATCATTTATTACAGCAGCCGCCATCCAGGTTTTTTTTTCATAAAAATTCATGTATTGCTTTCTTAGTTCAGATTTTGGTATTGTAAAAGGCTCTAAAAAATAATATAAAGGTGCGCCAATGTTTACTGAGCATATTTGAGCTTATTGTATGAAGTTTCAAATTTATTAGATTTTCTTAGCAATTTCTATAGAAATCGCAGTTTTTAATATCTGCCTGAAAACCTACAAAAATACAAAAAAAACCAAAAATCTGCAAAACAACACAAAATCAGTTAGGGTTTGAAATAGAGAACCATCAGGGTTCTCGGAGCAAACAAAGACTCCAATGTGCTAAACTAAGTGATCACAAAGTAGACTCCAAGGTTCGTGGTGCATATAGGATAGTCTCAATTGGTTTGATGTGTTTTGCTGGTATTTCAAGGGGGACTTACGCTCAACGCTATCACTTTAGACTTTGAATGTTATGGATGATGAATGGTGAAATTCTATTACTACCAATTTAAGAAAAAGAAAAAAAGGATAAAGGTTTGGAGACTAAACTAATTCTAAACTACTCCTATGAACTCAAGAGACAAGTGTTGGATGGTGAAATTTAAACCAATCCTTGCTTTGCCAAGTACAATGACTACAACTAGACAAAGATGGTGCAATCTTCAAAGGGGTTTGCGAATGATATCCTATTACTCAAGACCATCATCATTTCGAACAATGAATATAAGTAATAGAATTCGAATTCAGTAATTTAAAAGTTCAGACTAACCTTGCACATCGAATTGAAAATTATTCAATTGAAAAAGGTATGAACTAATTTCACCATAATCAACACTATCAATCTTTCATTGACTTAAAATTGCTGAAAACAAATCTATTTTATTGAAGAAATATGAAACCATGCAAGCTTTCAAATTAACAAATCCTCAATAATGAATCCAATTATTATTTTTAATAGCACTCTTAGCAACATTTTAACAAGTCTCTCTGAATAAATGAAATGAGTGGAGTTTATATAGGCACCCCAATTACAAAGCAACGATCCAGATTGATTTGAGATCAATGACCAAAATTATTTCCAGAAACCCTAACCCTAAAAAGCATAACTAACTTCCTGGACACATGGCACAAGTAAAATGAACCACTTGGAGCATAGAAAACGGTGACACCCTACAAGCTAATCAAGCGAGCGAGAATCCAAAATGCAATTCCCCTTGGCTTGTTCTCTGGCTGCAAATGCAAGAAACTTTGTCATCACCAAGTCGAGCTCCTCCATTGATATGTTTGGCATAGTATCCAACTGCACTCCAATTATGTCCAAGGCTTCAATGCACTGAGTAAAAGTGTTATCCCACCTACCTTCTTGCTTCTGAAAATTGTCCATAAAGGTCAAGAGGGAAGACATATCATCTAGCTGGTTTTCTTTAATAATCTCCATTTCTTTGAAGTAGATATTCATCACACTTTATTTTAAACCTTCCAAATCCAAACCACTTGTATCATGAGTCTCTTGCCCTATTAATCCTTCAAGTGATGTGAGAATTCTAAGCTGTATTTTTCCAAGAGAATTTTTCATAACAACACATTCTTCTTTCATCTCATCATATATCTTTTTCTTTGCTAACAAAGAACAACATTGTGTGTTGAAGTCATATGAGGCTCCATTATCAATAACACCTTCCTGTACTAACACTAGCATGGATATTTCCTTTAAAGCCTTCAAGCGAGGTATCACCTTGTCCTCTATTTACTGGAAATCCTCCTAGCTTTCCTCTATCTAGCGAATCTCAATTACAAGCAAAACTGATTTGTCATAAGTTTGAGCACATCTCTCCAGGAATTGCTCCACTTGCTTTGAGATATTGCTAACCCATCTTCAGGTTGCTTGGCTTGTAATTCTCATTGCCTCAAGGCTATCAGCAAACTCGTGAGGAAGTGAAGATAGTGGAATAAAAGCCTCATTCTCTTGGCGCAGTGGGGCTGTTATTTGTTGAATGAACTCTACCAATCTCAAATTCTCTACCTCTAATCTTTCTTTCTTTTCCTTTGTTTTATCAAATTTTTCCTTGGTGGCCCTTGAAGTGTCTGCTAGCTCATGAAAGTCTTGTTCTATTGTGGTTGGTCCAATGTCTAGTGATGTCACTTCGTAATCCATAGGGGTAATTTGGTCCCTAGGTTTATCAATCTTTGGAACTGCTACTTGCAAAATCCTAGATTTTGTACCATCTCTAATACTCTGAGAATACTTTTTAGGCTTCGTTGGTGTCTTAGCTTTACCAATCCTTTCCAAGAAGTCTTGCATACTTTCAATTGGTTGAATTTCATCTAGTGGCTTAGGTTTCTTCATCAAACTTTCAGTCAACCAATTTGGTACAATAGACAATTCCATCCCATCTTCCAACTGAATATCATCATTAATTCCTTTTAGGGCAGAAATTATCTCATCACCCAATTCTTCATTGGTTTCAAGGATCTCAGTATCTCCCATGCCCTCGATCATAAGTGTATCACCTCCTTCCAAACTCATGAAGGTTTTCTCTTGAAGAAGCTCCAGTTGTTCTATCTCTTGAAATTCAACTTCTTGTTCATGATCTAGTTCATATTCAGCAATGGATGCCTCTTCCACTACTCTGATGGATAGTGTACTTGAAGATGATGGGATTTCATTAACTTTTTGCTTCTTAATCTCTGACTCTTCACTTGCTGTTTCCTTTGCCTTTGCTTGAAGATCCTCAATCGTTGCTTTCCTTTTACTTGGACCTGGAAGTTCACCAAGACCCTCTTCTCTCCTTTCAAATTCAGCTGCTTCTCCCTGACTTTCTTCATTGCTTAGTTTTGTGTAAGTAAGGGAGACACCTTCTTTTCTCAATCTGCTGATTTGGTGATCTACCCACTCCCTGGAATTAGCTATAATATCCTTCATCAAAACATTCAAATCTGTCAACTTAGGTTGTGTCCAGATTGGCAATAAGATAGGCTTATTCTTTTCTTGTTCAAACTGAGGATGTACATATTCTCCATTGTCCTTTACCTGGTCAGGAACATGGAATAAGTCACACTTCTTCACAAGGTCTATTGGAATTCTAGACCACATCTTCTTTCTAACTCCATATTCGTCCACCAAGTTAGATCGATAGTCTTCTATTTGCATGACGTGAAGTGACTTCTTCCTGTGAACTCTCAAGTATGGATCAAAATCTAACCTTGGTTTATAAGTACCCAATTTATAGAATTACAACTCTGATTTTGTTGTCTTGGTTGCTTGCAATGAAGGGCAAACTTCCAACATTTTCCCAATCACAATAGGAAAATTCACTCCTTGTTTATTCTTCTTCTCTTGAATGGAATCCAAGTGCACCAATTGTCTTGCAACTTTAAGCATAATTATCTTATCTGTTGGATACTGTGGGAGTTTATATGGAGCTTCTGCAAATTCATTGACCCTTAAATATGTAAAAGTTGGAAATTGAATGAACCATGATCCAAATTTTTCAAGCAACGCCATAGCCTCCTTGGACAACCTCTTTTGGATTCCTCCTTGAAGTAACCGAGTGATATACATGAGAATGCATCATTGGTTATTTTATAATTGTCCTTGTAGTGCAATTGTAGCTGCGGGTAGCAATCATACGCCTTGAACTGGTTACTCCGAGGTCCAACTTCTTCTTTACACCCTTTGTACTTTGTGAACCGGGCTAAGATCTAGACTATGTAAGAACTCATGTAGAAAGTCTTGGTCTTCTCTAGATTTCTCAGCTGGGTATCAATATTGTCACTTATCAGTTTAGCCCAGTTTATTATTTCTTTTCCTAACACAATCTCCTCCACAAATGAGAACATCCATACTTCAAAGAACGCCCCCTCAGGAGTACCCATAATCTTGTTCAGCATATGGATCATGTTACTGTATTCTTCTTTGAAATCAGTGCAAATTAGCCTCTTGGGTAACTTAGAGCGATGCTTCTTCGGTTCCTTGACCCAGTTGGAATTAACTATATCCACACAAGCTTCTTTTACCTGATCAAACATGGCTTGTGATTCTTCTTGAGTTCTACTCAACATTTTGTGACGACGAGGAATACCAAACACTTCTCTGACTGATTCTTCAGTGAAATACGCCAAAGTGATCCCATTAGATGCTTTGATGGATCGTGTTTGTGGGTTATATCTTCTGGCGCATTCAACTATCAACTCACTACACTGAACTGCAGGTGGAAAACCAGCTGCTTGGTGAAGGCTGCATTTAACCATGTTGGCTGCAATAGGTGTATGCATTTCATGCTGGGTGCCAAACATCATTTTCTTGTGTTGGATTATGTTGAATTGTTCGAAGTTAGTGTCTGCAACTTTCTTCTATTTAGATGATAGTTGGGATTTTGGATAAAATTCCTTGAGAACTTCTTTAACTTGATTCTTTCTAAGTCTTCCAAAGTTCTTCGAGGTAGACATTGCACCTATACAAAGCTTGAAGTTAGAAAACATTCACAAATTGCAAAGAAGGCATTGTGCTTAAGATTTTATGGTTGGAGAGTATTTTAATTAATTAATTAAAAATTCTAGAATTCGACTGCAAAGGCTGATTAGAAAATAAATTTGAATAAAATGAAATTTTATCAGCAACCCTTGTCATCTTTCAAGAACATTCAAAGAATTTTTAAATAATTTACTAGAATTTTGGAGCTGAAAATTAAAGTTTTTCTACAAGTTGAAGATTTAATTTATTTTTCCTCTTCAAATTTGCCAACAGTGACCTTGCAGCTGCATGAGAAATCTGGAAATTGAAGAAAATATTTGGCCTTTTGCTCTAGAATCAAACTTGCAGCATATGCCAAAAAAAAAAAAAATGCTGAAGGAAGCCTATAACTGCAATGGAGCTTGCTGAAAGAAATCCTAACATGTAAATAATGAAAAATAACTCCCAAGCGCCTCCCTTTTATAAGAAAAACCTTCCTTATTTACTTGGTTTGACTTCTCCTCTGATTGGCTGCTTTGTCACAAAAAAACACAAAAAACAATCTTATCCTCTTCTTGATTTTTCTTGGGCGCCCCTTTTGCTTGTTGGTGAAGTTTTCAAATAATAATAAAAACTTAAGTTATTTTCATTTTTCCTTGCTTAGGAAAATCGACTTTTAAGTGGAATTATTCATTTTGGAACTGGATTTTCTCTTTTTCACCAAGGTGACTCTATTGCTTAGTCAATTTTTATGAGTTTCTCCTTGGAGGTATGCCCTCCAACTGGAATTTTCACCATTTCTAGTGGATTTCTAACCTTGAAGAGGGTATTTCGATTTGGAATACTTCAACATGGAATTTTTGATATTTTAACTAGATTTTTGCCATTTGCCTTAGACAATTTTTTTGAATTTTGAGTTGAATTTCCACTTTTACATATATTCGCCCAACTGGAATTTTGCCTCATCAAATTGGATTTCATTCTTGGACTTGCGCGAATTTCAACTGGAATTTTTTGTTATTTTAAGTGGATTTCATTTTCGATGGATTTTTCTTCGCAACTGAATTTCTCAAGAATTCAATTGGATTTTTCTCCATGGGTGCACTTTAAGTCTTGAAAATGATTTCTCCTTGCTTGGGGCGAACTTTATAGGTTTTCTGCTTTGACGCCTTCGAAACCCTAACCCTGAGACTTGCTAAAAATAGAAATTACTAAAAATAGAAAAAAGCAAAAAGCTAAATTTCTAAAAATAGTAAATCCCCGATTGGTCCAAAAATGCAACTTCAAAAAAGTAGAATTCCTAAAAAATAGAAAGTGTCAGAATTCGCCCGTTGAATAGTCCTTTTAACTGTAACAGCCTTTCTGAGCATTCCCGTGGTGTCAAAAACTTCATTTGACCCTCCGAGCACTGACTTGACCAACTCAACCACCTCAAATCTTGACAAATTCTAACTCGAACTCAATAATTGAACGTGTAAACCCATTCCTGCTTTGAAAGAAGCCCAAGGAAATTGAAGCTAATGCCAGAACTAACCCTAACACTAATGCTAAAAAGCAGGGGGTCCCCATTTGCAATGGGACGATGTGTGATTAGGTCACAACACCTCCAAGGAAATTAAGAGACTTAAGGACAAAAACCCTTACTTCTCCTATCAAGTTATTGGATGAAAACCCATTATTCCTCTAGATATCAAGGACAAACATATATGAAAATAGCTGTAAATAGGAAGGAGAAATATAGCATAAAATCAAGATAATCTATTTTTAAAATTATTTCAAAGTGATAAAACTGAATATTATAATAAAATTGATAACTTTTAATTAAGTTATATTTGTAAATATAAATACAAGTATCATTTCTGAGTTAGAATTATTATTTAAAGGAAAAAATAAGAAATGTTCTAGAAAGGGACATTTCAAGCTTTTGGATGCTTGTGAACATGCTTGGTTTGACCAAATAGAAAAAACAAAGGGACATTGACTCTTGCTTCACATATCAAGTCATGATCACCTTAGAGGATATTTGAAAATTTGAAATTCCTAATTTCCAATTTTGTTTTGTATATGATAGTTGACTTATGACTATTGAGTCTATGGCAATAGGTACGATTGATACTTAATGAGAATTCGAAAGTAATTGACAACATTGAGTCTTTATTGATGTCCTATAATTCAAGTTTGGTCTTTACTTCTCTTTCTACACACTTTATTTAGCATGAAATAACATTTAAAGCAGATAGGCGACAATGTTTTCTTCATCCTTCATCTTTAGACTTTCGAATTGCCTCCTATGGGTTAGATGTTTGGCCTTCTTAACTTCTTAACTTGGTCATCCCCTTCATAAGTCTTTTGTAATTTGTCCCACATATCTTTTGTTGATGTGCAATGCATTACTTCGAAAAATATCGATTCAAATAGTCCACATGGAATTGCATTCATGGCTTTGGCATTATTTTCGCTTGCCTTCTTTCTTGCCAAATCCATTTCTAAAGATGATGGTGCAGTATAACCATCCACAATCGATTGCCATTAAGTAGGTTCACATTCTTACCCTCCAGAAGGCATAATTTGTCCCATTAACTAATGGAGCCTTGTTAGAGGAGAATCCTTCTTGGGAGGCCATGTGTGTTCTTAAGATCTTCCTTCTAGCGATTAATCTATACTATGAAGGAACTTGCTTTGATGCCAATTGATGAGCACACACTTATACTCAAAAGGGGGTGTGAATTAGTATAAGACTATCTTTTTTCCTTTTTTAAAATTAGCAACCACAATTAGTTTAAATGCACAATATAAATAAGTAAGAACACGAGGAACACAAGATTTACATGGAAACCCTTACATGAGAAAATCACAGCAAGATATTGCTTTATATAAAAATCTCTTACAAATTTTGTAGGCACCAACCTACTGGAGACACCAATCCCGGCTTATCTTTGTAGGCACCCACTCATTGGAGACACCAATCCCTACCACTAAGCACCAACTTAGCAAGAGACACCAATCTCTTCAAGTAAGAGGCACCAACCTCAAAGTATTAGTCTCTTGAAAATAAGACTCCTTCAAAATTTGCTTTTAATGATCTTCTATAATTTTTTGCTCCTCAAATCTGCTTGTGCTTGTATGATATTTGTAATGTCCCCATTAGGAGTTATACTAGTTTTATCCCAAATTATCAATTCCCCAAGCAATAAAAGAGTTAGAAGGTACCTTGGCTTGATTTAATCCCTGCAAACAAGTTAGAGATCAATTACAATAATAACCTAACAAGTAGAACATCATGATCCATATTAAATTTGCTAATCCAATTATTACATTGCCTTGGGGGATGCTCAACCATGGGGGAGCATGGAAGAGAGTGATTTGATGGGGTGTCTTAGCCTCCTTGGCCCCATGTGGTGCATGCCATTCATATGAGGTGGCCTCATGTGGCACATGCCATTCATATGAGGTGGCCTACCTAGTGAGGATCCCAATTCCCTCATCTTTCCATCCTTTTCCATTCCCTCATGATTGAGCTCCTTATATTGCTACACCATGATAGGGGAGTGGGGTTACAGAAGGGTGTCCTGGTAGGCCAACTCTCCTAGGCCCAAAAGCAGTACACTTTGTACCAAAGGCAGCACCCCTTTGCCCATGTGGGCTCATCTTGCCTCCCCCTAGGTGGCATACCTAGAAGAGGCCCCGTCATTGTACCCCTTTTGCATTGCCTTCATATATCCCTAATTTCCTGATTTCTTATCTCTCCATTTAATGTTCTTTTAAATCTGCATATACCCTCTCTAGATCTGTTTATTTCTCTTTACATCTGCCTGGTATATCCCATATGTATTTCTGCTATGCTCAGGATATACTCCTCCCGTTTCTCCCTTATTCATTGTTTATATCTCTATGTTTTTATCTTTTTATTTGATCTTCATGCATCTGTGTTTATGTCTCACTATCTTCTTTTTTCTCCCTCTAAACTCAGTAATTATTCCTTCGAGATGCTTTTCCTTCCCACACCATAGCTCATTAAGTATCCTTATGCCAACGTGAGTAGCTGTGACTCTTGGACAAGATGCATTCCTTCAAAGGGAGGCGTCCTTTCTTTTTTAACTAATATTATCTTAGGTGCTACCTTAAGGAGTCAACCAACATTCATAAAAGAGGATTGAATTTATAATTATCTCTCCAGCGATTTTCTCATCATGCAACTGGTCACTGATCTTTAAAAACTTTACACATATGCTCTTTCATCTTTTAAGGCTCCTATCGCTGCTTTAGGGTTATTAATAATTATCATTATTCTCTCAATAGGGATCGCCCATCCCCTTACTTGAAGTTTTATTTGTTTTATACTTTATAGTATTATTTTATATGATTATTGCCTTCTCCTTGGGTGGCTTAGATGGGTTTATTACAATTATCTTTCTCGGACTAATATAAGACAGCAAGGGTACATGCAGCAAAACAACCAATGGATTTATTTTGGTAGGCCAATAAGGAAGCAACAATTCTATTATTTTTATTATTATAATAATTATAATTAATAATATCAATCGTTCTATTTTGTATGTAATATTTGTATAATTATAATATTATCTGTGATAATTATAATTATAATAATATTCAAATTGCAATTATTTATATTTATATTTTTTATATTTGTTTTATTTATTTATTTGCATTTCAATACTTTATATTTTAGTGTTACAATTTCTGGGACATGACAATATCTGTTTTATTTCCATGCACCTCTTCTCCATACTCCATACACTTTATTTATATCTTCATGAAGGATGGTGACTTATTGAATAGATGCAATAGTTAACAAAGTGAGATGACCCTTCATTATTTTATACCACTTCAAAGTGACCTTTCACTCCAGATTTGGGCGCTCCATTAAGAGTTCAGCCCCTATAAATAAATAAATAATTTTTTTAATTTCCTTTTTGGGCACCACTATGAGGAGGTCATCCCTATAAATAAATTGAATTTATTTAAATTATTTCCAAACAATATGGGTGCCATTGTTGAGGGGGGTTGGCCCAATGTGAAGAATGATTTAATTTAATTTTTAACATCATGAGGAGGGCGCTGAAATTAGACTTTAAATTTGTTTTGGCAGTTGCAGAGATAAACATTGCCCTTGGGATGAGGTGAATTGCATCATGATAAACATGATAATAAACTTGCCATCCCCATACATCTTTGACATTAATGACAATAATTCTAACAGCTTGTTTCACTTTATTTGATGCATCTACTAGTTTTAGGAAGATTGTGCCACTTTCAGAGCAACAAAAAAGTTCATCAATCTACAATTCCTTCTATCAATCTAACCACCAAACATAATGCTACAACCGATATCTCTCACTACTTATGATGCTCAGTAACATCTTGCATTGCCTCTCTTAGCATGTTAAATTTGAGGTTGTTAGATGATTGGGCCTTGAATCAAGACCTGGAATGGCAATGACATCAACCATGGCCTACCAATAAGGAGATCAAGCAATGTTGAATGCAATGCTTAAGTGACACCAAAAGTTTATTCTTTCCTTCAGTGTCTACACATGAACATTTTTCCTCCATATTGTGCTCTTCCATGACTATTGGGATTTGTGTTTGGTATGGGGTGTGGAAAAATCATTCACCTTCTGCCACCAGTTAAGTTTTTTGAAAGTGTTACTTGGTGGCAGTGCAAAAGAGGGTATGGCTTGAGAAGAAATAGAATCATGCCTTGATGGTATATACTTTTGTATGCTCCTTTTCAAGCGACGTTTTGATGTGGTGTACTGTAGGAACGGGAGGCTAGTGGAAGTTAAGTAGGGTTTCCTAATTTCGAGAGAAGGTCATTGTTGGGAGATGCTTGATTTTAAGAGGCAGTTCTTTGCTTGGGTTTTTGAGAGGGGCTTGCTTGATGAAACATGTTAGATCCTGCGGCGTGTGAGCACCTTTTTGGAATTTACTATTTTTAGTAAAATTCTATTTTTAGCAGCTTTCCAGTTGAGTTCTGCTCGGTTGACTTCCTGCTTCAGTGGGTCAGTTGTTTTGCTCAGTTTTGACTTCAGGGCCTTTGCGAAAGGAGAAGTTAAGTCATTTAATTAAAAAAGTCACGTTTTAATTATTATAATTAAACGTTGACCCTTGGCTTAGACTTAATGACTTAATGTTGTGTTTAAAAGGTGGGTCCTTGAGGGTGGCGCCCTCATTGAGAAATGATTTAATATTTACCTAAGTCAAAACAAAGGAGTAAGGGGCGCATATTTCAAAAGATGATATTTAATTAAAATATCAATTCTTAATGCCTTAAAGAGAAAGTACGCCTTCTTGAGGAGATGAAGGTTTTGACCTAAAAACAGATTCTAGGGTTTCGTGAAGTCAAGCAGAAATTATAAAAAGGGAGTCTTGTGCATCATTTGGGTGATCTTGGAAAAATACACCGTTATGCTGCCGGATTGATTCTGGATTGCTTCGAGGGATGAAGACCTCCTAGTTGGGCATCGTTTCATGTTTGCAAGACAACATCTAGCGGTGATTTATTGTACTGTGAGTTGCATTTGAGTTCGTGCATTATAAGCATCATTGTAATCATTTAGTTTTCTGTTTTCTGCATATTAGAGGTTTCCTAAGTTGCATTTTCATACAGCAGATTGCATGTTTTACTCATAGCTTGAAAAAAACAAAAAATTAGTTCTGGGTACTTTTCATATCTCTTTGTTAGGCCTAGGCGCTTCATTGTCTAAAGTTGCAGGTTTTATTTTGGATGCATCAATTTTTAAAAGGGAGTCGAATTTCTCAGCAAGCCGTACCATTGTACTTGCTTTGAAAATTGTGCATTATTCATTAAGGGCATTTTGAGTTGGTTTCATATTATAAATTTGAGCGCCATATTGTTAGAATTGTTGTGCAACAGAGATCTCGTCATTTGAGCAAGTCATTAGGGTTTTGTGAGCATTTGAGTAGATCTATATATTACTGTCATATTATTGTATTGAGCATATTTGAAACAAAAACAGAAAACACTCTCTTGACCTCTGAAAACATTTGGGGTTAGTCATTTCTAAACTTGATAAAAGTGCTTCTCTGTGGTGTAATGCTGGTCCTTTAAATTCAAGAGATATTGGCAGGCAAATTCTTATTATTTTGTACAAACTGACAGTAGTACTAGCAGTCTTCTTTCTTATCCGAATCTGGTTGTAATCCTCAGTTTCAATTAAGTTATTGTAATTGTTAGATCTCCGCCCTATGGTCGCTACTGTCCATTCTGGATGAGCAAGCACATTCTGGGTGTCGAGTAATTTCATTTCTCAGTATTTCTCTTTCAGTATTTGCTTTGTATTCACTCTGTCATATGGTCGCCCCTCACTCCGCATTGGCTTGGGTAGCACATACTTGACGTCGAGTTCTTTCTGCAACTAGACTAGAAGACCCTCTGACCAATGCTCACCCTCAGCGGTGCCATTCTGGTTAGAGTTACAGCTTAAGCAATCTCTTTAGATCCTCTGACCAATGCTCGCCATCATCGGCGCCATTCTGGTTAGAGTTGCTTCCTGCACGTTCTTGGTTTTCTCATCTAACCTTAACGGGTGCATGCTTGTAATTTGTA
>VDFB02108018.1:0-24182 GCA_007258455.2 Sequoia sempervirens | reverse complement strand
GACCTTTCCTAGCATAAAATTTCCCATATAGATGTGTTGGAACTATTATTTTTTCCCCACGATGCACAAAATATAAAGTATGGCTCTTGAAAAGTTTTCCTTGAGTCAAGCAATTGAGGATAGGGTCTTAAAGTTTACATAAGAGTATTCAAGGAAAAACATGAGGAACTAGGGAAAAATATAATGGAGTAGTTTGTGCAAGTCAAGATGCTTAGGTACACCCTATTTTGATTGAGCTTAACATTAACTAGTTTTTGACCTAAGCTTTATGATGCATGTCCCACCTTTGACTTTCATAATGCAAACTAGAAGATAAGACCTTAGTAAGTGGGGACATAAAAGATAAATAACTCTATTTTTTAAGTTTTTTTGATATTTTATTCTTATTTGAATACTTATTCTCTGTAAGGAAGGTATGGATAAGAAAAGAAGAAGAAATAATGATATGTGATAGTGTTTCAATAATTTGAGAGAATACATATCATGATAAGCTTGCTTTTCCAATGGTGGTCTTTTAAAACCTTACTTTAAACCTTGATGGTATTTGAGTAAAAAGAACATAGGGAAGATATGGTAGTCATAATGAATTGAGGAGATAGTCCAAAATGTTTAAAAGAGTCATCAAAGGATAGTCTCCCAACAATGGTCACATATTAGTAAGAGAAAAGACTCCTCTATCTATAAAATTTGAAGAGACCTAAAGAAATAATGGCGGGTTTGTATTATAATCAGATATTTCTTACATAATCAACACTTCTAAAAGGGTATTCATCATTCATAAATAGGTCAAAGCTAGTCTACTATGCTTGATAATAACCTTAGGACATTCTAAGATTAAGTGACTATGTCATGTCCAATTTTATCATTCCATTCTTTCTTGGAAGGATAGAATTTGCCATCTCAAGGCTAACCTATACCCTCCTATATTGGTCAATGATAAAAAAACATAAGGCCATGATGTTCAACACATAAATTTGATTATTTTAGTTCAAATAATATTAGAGGTATCATCACACATTCACATTGAAACAAAACTTGATGATAGTGACTCTAAAATTTTATCCAATATCAGAGTAGATTTTGGAAAGTTGAATACCACAAACCTTATAGTAGACAAGCTTGGTGACAATGAGTTGCATTTTATTGTCTCAAACTTATTGTTGTGTAGAAAAAAGTATCCCTTTTTCACACTTAATTTGGGAATGAACATTTAAAAATAAAATGGACTTAATTTTTCCTTATTTAGGGTGTTGTAAAGTGTATCTTTACACTTTCACATTAATCTAAGACTTTATTAATTAATTGAGGTTAATTGAGCTTAATTGGCCACTTAAATTCAAATCCAAGCCTAATTAATTGCAAATTCTGAGAGATAAAGCCTGACATTCATAAATAATATTACACAACACTTCATTTTGTAAGGTATGTGTCCTAGGTTAGTGACCTAGGACCCATTCACCACCTAGCTAATGAGTCCTCACTAGGTCCTAAGACCCCCTTTTTACATATCATTTCACAATTCCTGAAGTGTGTCCTAGTTAAGTATGTTAGGACCCATTCACCCTATGGCGAATGGGTCCTCACTTAACCTAGGACCCCCCCTTGGAAAATGTTTTTGGTAGTATTTTAATGATTTCAAATCCTAGATCTGATGTTGACTTGTGTTATTTGAATTTTGAGATTTAATCTTAAGATAAGTATAAATACAAGGTTATTTCACATAGTTTCACCTAGAATATTTCAAGAAAGCTAAGGATTTCACAAGAGCATTATTGGGAGCATTGAAGAGCATGTCTAAGGCATTCAAGGGTAGACTACTAAAGTTTGTTGCAGCAATCAAGTATCAATTTCATCATGTCAAATTCATGCATGTTGTTGAGCTCATGTGATGATGTAGCATTGGTGATCAAGTTCACGTATTCAAAGACATTATCTTATTTCAAGTTCATGATCAAGATCTACACTGATTGAGGGCATTTCATGCTAAGTTTTAGATTTTCAATCCAAGGTTTAATTAATGATTGGTGAGTTGTGGCATTACATTGTTCATTCATCATTCCTTTTATGCATTATTTCATTTCAAGGTTTAATTACCAAAATGGGGTTTTCCTTGGAAAACCCCTATTCCCTAACAATCAAAAATTTTGTACCCTTTGATGTGTGATTGCAAGTTTAGGGTTGAAGATCAAGTGGAGAGAAAAATTGTCAAAGTTGCAAAGTTGTCATCTTTCTTGCAAGATCATGGAAAGTCTTCTACATAATTCATTTCTAACTTTTGAGAGTTGGACACCTAGGATCTGGGAGTGCAAACATTGAAGAACAAAACTCAAAAATTGATTTTCCAGAACCCTAGTAGGGACCCATTAGCCACTGAGCGAATGAGTCCTCAGTGAGGCCCGAAAAAGCACTTTTTGTAATAGGTATCCAACATTTGACCATCTTAAAACCCGCCTTTTGATTGCTATATTGGTTAGGTTTTATTTTTTATTGTTATTTATGCATTATAACCCTCATAAATTGAATGAAACAACATCTACTCAAAATTAGGTGTGCCCATTTGTTGATCTCACTTGTGGTGCACCTTCTTTTTCTTTGTTTCATTTTGGTGAACCCAACTTTTTGAGCACTGTAGTTTTCTGATTTTGGAGTCTCTTTTCATCTTAGATTAGATCTTGCATTCATTTTCATTAAATTAGATCTCATTTAGTGTCTTTAGTTTGCATTCAAATTTGCATTTTATCTAGGGGTTTTAGGATTTCATTGTTTGCATTCTTTAGATCTAAAAAATACCAAAAAAAAAATAGTCATCTTGCATATCATATACATCATAATAACTTGCATTTGAAAATTAAAATAAAATTGCATATCAAACTAGGTCTTTTAGTTCATCATTTTGTCACATTTCCAACTTGCATTTCATATTGCATTTACATAAAATTAAACCTGAAACTTACTATAGTAGACCTAAATCTAAAAAAAATTAGAAAAGACTTGAAAATATGTAAAAATCAATTTCAAAACCCTATTCTAGGACCCATTCTCCCTAGGGTGAATGAGTCCCTGATCAAGACTTGATCTGCATTTCTAGAAATTAAAAACTTCATCACAATGCTTTTGTTTGCTTCTTTCAGATCTTTGTTTCAGTTTGTTGAGTTTCTATTTCATTCATTTCATTAGATATAGCTTAATTTGGTACATTTAGTGAATTTCCTAATTTCAAAATTGCATTTACAAGATCTAATTTTCAACTTCTTACATAGTGTAATCAGCAAATTAACTTGTTTAGAATCTGAAAATTGCATTTACACATTTCATTCTAGGTCATTGCATTACATTTTAAGCCTCTTCCCATTTTGGGTTTGCACACTAAGTTTGTGAAAATTGTATGAGTTTTACAATTTGGTGTCCTATTAGCATTATACTATTTTGAGACGTAGTTCAAGACTCATGTCATCTTGCGATATACCATTCGCCATGGATCTTGTGTTTTCTAGCTCTCTTCCTAATAGTGTTGATAATCAACCCCCTTCCAATGCATTACCTATGAATAAACAAAAAGATGTCACACCTTCTAAACAATTTACCACCCCTAACACATCCTTTTCTAAAAAAGGAAAGAACTTGCAATTAGAAGATGAAGTTGATGAAAACACAATTATCAAACCGAAGAAGAAGAAACCACGAATGCATGAACATCAAAAGATCAAGTTACAACAGTTGTATGAACCTCCTGAATCTCTTTATAACTCATTATAACTATCCAAAACCAAGACAATCTTCTATACTCTTTTACATTGGCAATTGATCGAATTACCACCTAAGCATGCAAACTTGACCGAAAGACAAACTAATAAGAATGAACCATATTGTGCTTATCATAGATTCTTTGGCCATCACACCGACAATTTTTGTCCTTTAAAGAAAGTGTTGAATAATTTTGCACCCTTTAAGAATCAAACTTAAAAATGAATGCATCTCACTCCTTGCCATGTAATAGTTGTAGGATATTAGTATGCCTACTATTGCATGGTATACATTCATTGCAAATCATTCTCTTTATTATTGCAAGGAGCTCATTCTCATCACCTATCTTGGCTCATCCTTTTCCTACACTTAGTGGAGGCAAGGGGTTAGTTATCCTTGTCCTAGTTTTGGTACTTGTTGTCCCTTTGGCTAGTTTTCCACCTTCCAAATATACTGAGCAAGATTGGGATGTAGACAACCTACTATAGGTTGACTCACATGTGCCTTACTACTCTTTTGCATTGTTTTCTTTGTCATGTTTCTTTATGTGATTGCATGTGTGTAATGTGATCCCCTGTAATGTTTTGTTTGGTGTATCTCTTTCTCTTCTTGTGCATTCCTCTATATGTATCTACATTCTTCTATATCTCATAAACATTTTATCTTTTTGCTTGTCTTGTGTTTTCCTTTTGGGGATGATGTAAGGTGTCAAAAAATTTAGGTCTCTTTCATGTTGATCCAAAGGATTTTTTGCTGTCTATGTGTCATTCTTCCAGTTCTATGAGTATTTGGGGAATGATGACATTTTTGAGCTCTATGATAATATTGTAGCAAAGATATACTGACCCTAGATCCTTAGATTCCTTCCGTATTTTTGGGGGAAACCCCTTCTTTTTTCATGACATAGCTCTATTTTGGGAACATATGACTTGGCATAGGGCTTTTCGAGTAATCTCTCATGTCTTGGGATGTAAAATTTTCTACTTTAAAGTAGTTTCTCACAGCAATGGTGTTAGCAACCACTTTAAAGTGGGGGTATACATCGATGATATCTTTCAACATTTTGCATATTTCATGGTGTGATTTTCTTTTTTCTTCTTATGCATCCTTTTCTTAGTGGTGTCATTGGGTTTGATGACCTCCAAGAGTGTGATATTTCTTAGTGTACGGCTCTCTTAGTGGCTTGAGGTACACCTTTCTTGCATGTGGAGCCTTTCCATGTGCATAGATGCTTAGCATAATTCAGCTTGTTAATCATGAACAAGAATGTGAGCAGTGCCTTATCAGAGGGATAGCTTTGGTATGGTAAGTACAGTGAGAGCTGAAACACAAGCATTAATTTCTCACTAATCCACCTTCTTGGAGGGATACTCACCTAGTGGACAACTTGAGGTTCCACTACCCCAGAGTGAGCGCAAAAAATGATAGTCTAGATGTGTTCCACATCGCGTTGGACAATCTAGGCTTGATTTTTTCTTGGTCTTTGATAGTGTATGATTGTGTATCTTTGTCATTTTTGCATGCATTAGTGCCTTTAATTTCTACTTTAGTGTGAGTTTGACATGGGGTCATACTCTCACTAAAGTGGGGACAAAATGTAGTGTAGAAAAAAAGTAGTCTTTTTTCACACTTAATTTGGGAATGAATAATTAATAATAAAATGGACTTAATTGTGCATTATTTAGGGTGTTGTAAAGTGTATCTTTATACTTTCACATTAATCTAAGGCTTTATTAATTAATTGAGGTTAATTGACATTAATTGGCCCCTTAAATTCAAATCCAAGCCTAATTAATTACAAATTCTGAGGGATAAAGCATCACATTCATAAATAATATTACACAACACTTCATTTTGCAAGGTTTGTGTCCTAGGTTAGTCACCTAGGACCCATTTTCCACCTAGTGAATGGGTCCTTGCTAGGTCCTAGGAGCCCCTTTTTACATATCATTTCACAATCCCTAAAGTGTGTCCTAGTTAAGTATGGTAGGACCCATTCACCCTATGGAAAATGGGTTCTCACTTAACCCTAGGACTCCCCCTTGGAAAATGATTTTGACGGTATTTTAATGATTTCAAATCTTAGACCTATGTTGACTTGTGTTATTTGAATTTAAAGATTTAATCTTAAGATAAGTATAAATACAAGGTTATTTCACATAATTTCACCTAGAAGATTTCAAGCAAGGTAAGGATTTCACAAGAGCATTATTGGGAGCACTGAAGAGCATTTATAAGGTATTCAAGGGCAGAATATTAAAGTTTATTGCAGCAATCAAGGATATATTCATCTTGTCAAATTCATGCATGTTTTTGAGCTAATGTGATGATGTAGCATTGGTGATCAAGTTCAAGTATTCAAAGCCATTATCTTATGTCAAGTTCATGATCAATATCTACACTCATTGAGGCCATTTCATGCTAAGTTTCAAATTTGCAATCCAAGGTTCAATTAAGGGTTGGTGAGTTGTGGCATTAAATTGTTCATTCATCATTCCTTTTATGCATTGTTTCATTTCAAGGTTTAATTACCAAAATAGGGTTTGACCAAGGACAACCCCTATTCCCTAACAATCAACATTTTTCTCCCCTTTGATGTGTGGTTGTAGGTTTTAGGTTGAAGATCAAGTGGAGAGAAAAATTGTCAAAGTTGTCATCTTTCTTGCAAGATCATGGAAAGTCTTCTACGTAATTCATTTCCAACTTTTGGGAGCTGGACATCTAGGATTTGGGAATGTATAAATTGAAGAACGAAACCTAGAAATTGATTTTCCATAACCCTAGTAGGTACCCATTCACCACTGGGCGAATGACTCCTTAGTGAGCCTTGAAAAAACATTTTTTGAAAAAGGTACACAACAGTTGACCCTCTTAAAACTTTCCTTTTGATCGCTATATTTTTAAGGTTTTATTTTTTATTATTAATTATGCATTATAACCCTCATAAATTGAATGAGAAAACATCTACTCAAAATTAGGTGTACCCATTTGTTGATCTCATTTGTTGTTCACCTTATTTTTATTTGTTTCACCTATATATTGGGGACATATTAATTGGAAGGTAAGATCCAAGTGTTATTTGATGCAAATTTTAGCTTCATAATGAAACATACTAAAGAGGGAGAGTCAATCAAGTTTAGGAACAACCCTAACCCCTTGATCTATTCCTTAGAACCTCCCTTGTAGACTTGGGTCATAGGGGCATCCTTAGCACACCAACTACCTACATACTTCCAAATGAGATATATGTCCCATGTAATTATTATCACAATATTCTCTTATAATTTTGTCACGTCTCATACTTTGATGCTATTTTGACCATGACTTACTTTGATGCTGTTTGACCATGACCTTGTGGGATTTAATATAAAAATTATGATACATGTTAGAGCAATATAATATACTACAATGCTTTGATGTATGGGAATGTAGAAAAATAATTGTTTTCTTTCAGAATTATGAGTGCATTTTATATAAAATAGGAATGTTGATTTAATTATTGTTTAAATTTATATTTCTATATTGGTTACTAATACACTTTCGTTTTTGCACGCCTGAGTGCATTTGAGTCGCAGGTGATCGAAGGCCAAGGTGATCGAAGGCCAAGAGTGTGATTGAGGAAAAGTAGGTTAGCTTCCCGACAGGGTAAAAGAGGAGAAGCTCTCGATTACGCACACACCACTTAAAATCATGTAGCTGCATTAGGTCATGTCTATTTTTCAATATGATTGTGTGAAATTGATTAGCATAGCAAAATTAAAATATAGTTTAATTAACCATAAAAATTATGAAAAGAATATGGTTTATTCTATTTTAATTTATCCCATTTATTTTTGTGCAATAAAAAGAAAAGAAAATCTGATTTTAAAAGAAATATAATTAAAAAAAATAAAACAAAACAAATAATGAAATAGAATATTGTG
Organism: Sequoia sempervirens; assembly: GCA_007258455.2. Taxonomy (NCBI): domain Eukaryota; kingdom Viridiplantae; phylum Streptophyta; class Pinopsida; order Cupressales; family Cupressaceae; genus Sequoia; species Sequoia sempervirens. Next base: position 16,515 of record VDFB02108018.1, on the reverse strand, counting down.
TTTGCATAAAATGAAATAAAAGGTTTGCATAAAAGGGGATATATTTCTGTTTTGTATATGGTTATTTTTCCAAAATAATGAGGAATGAACAGCCCGAGAGAACATTGGGCTCTGGAAATTTTATCTTAAAACCAACAATGTTGTTGGCATGTGGCAATCCTTAGAATTTGCATGAGAATTTTATCTGTCATCTGGAAATACTTTGCATGATCCTCGAAAAGAGGAATAGAGCTTTAAGAGAGAAAAGAGAACTTCCATTCAGTCATATCCGAGAGCTCTGGAAAAGAGGCGACAAGAAGGTATTGCTGGGCATCTGCACTGGAAGAAAATTTGCCAGGTTCTTTTCATGCTTTGCCTTCATTTAATTTAAAAATTGCAGTAAGGAAATTGAAGGAATGAAATGCATCATTCCATGATATGAGTACAAACAACTGAGAAATCTTTTCCAATTTCGTTTCTGAATCTGGGTAATAGTTTACTTTTCATTGTTGCAATATAGAATACACATTCTTTTCTTCAGAATTAGGGTTTCATTCTGTTGCAAAATCTGCAATTTATTAAACTGCTCTCAATTATAATTGGAAATATATGCATATAATGACTGCATAAAAACTCTATCATCTGAAATAAATTCAAAATGCCTTTGAGATAAATTCGAATGCAGATATACTGGACGAAATGTCTTCTTATTTTGAGTTTTGAAATTGTTATCCATAGGAATGAGGAAGGGATTTAATCCCTTGTCCTCCCCAGGGGAAGGACGCGGCACTGTGGAGGAGGCGCGAGCCCCTCACAGCCCGCCCCCTCCCCATGGGAGGGGCAAGGGCTTCCCTGAGCCCTTATGTTGCTCAATTCCAGTAAGGAAACCATGTAAAATGTTTATATTCTGTGTGCACGGCCAGAGAACTTTTGAACAGTCATAAAAACTAGTATTTCTTTCTTTAAAATTTACACTTAGCTGTATATGAATTTTTAGATATATATAAATATATCCATACATATATACCAAAATGCAAGTTTGAACAGGAAAACCATTTCCAGGAAGTGATATGATCTCTGTCAAAAATACACAAGAAACCCTGTAAAATGTTTATATTCTGTGTGCACAGCCAGGGAAATTATGAACAGTTATAAAAATCAGTATTTCTTTCTTCAAAAATTACACTCAGCTGTTTACGAATTTTTACACATATATATATATACATATTTGTATATATATATATATATCCATGCATATATATACCAAAATGCAAGTTGAAACAGGAAAACCATTTCCAGAAAGTGGTATGAACTCTGTTAAATATACACAAATATCTCAGAAATGTTAAACCTGGAACAAGAACAGAATTGTCTCTGAGAACCATGTAAACTGAAAATCATCTTGATTACCTTGTCAAATACTTACCTACAGTAGTACAATCCTGAGTAAAGGAATACAACATAAAAATTGAATGCAAGATTATCTTTCAAACCTCTGATATTCTGAATAAATTGCACTGTTTCAGTATATTATTAATACTCTGAAACCTGTATTAAAATTGGGTATTACACTATCAGTCAGCCTGAACTTGGAAAGAATAGAAGTACATACTGAAAACAGAAAACACTGTTTCATTCAAACAAATTAATTAAATCTTTCTTTCTAATTATGCACTGAAAAGTATTATGACATACATGTTCTTCTTTAAAAACAGAGCTTTCACCCAAACCAGAAAAGGAGTACTTTCAAAAGAGTAAACGAAATCTTACTACTGAATTTACAATCTTGCTTTCAAAGGATGTTCTAAAATTCACATTTGAAATTCTTTTTAGAATTAAATTGAATGTATGAAACATGTCAGAAAATGCATAACTTTCTGCTTGGGTTTTTATCCATACTTTACTTGTGGTAACTTCCGGGACAGGGTGCCGAAGGTGGACCAACAGAGACGGTAGTATTACCTTTTCTAAACTACCATTTGCTTGTATTATTTTTGCTTGGCCAAGCACTTGTACCATTGAAATAGATGGGTTTGTTTTAAAAGCCTAGAAACATATATGTATTTGAGTCTCTGCCACCTCCTGTTGCAAGAAATGTGTTTATTTCTCATGTTAGAAATGCATATAGGCATGAGGCACGCATCGAGAGTTCCCTCCTGTTTTACTGTTTCGGGTTGCTAGGCTCCTTTATGCAGGGCCGGGGATTCCTTCGAGTTAGGAAGGGACCCGGGGAAGTCATGTACTTCGTGGTTGGGCGGAAAAGGCGCCTGAATCACATTCTTGGCCCCAGCTCGCAAGAAGACCGATGGTGTCACGGCGGTTGGTGGTTCCGAGTTTTATTTGCTATTGATGTACTTGTGTATTATTCAGGATTGGCTTGTGAAGCCCCATTGTAAATGTATATATGTATTTGACATTCTTTGTTGAAACTTTGAAATAGAAGTATGATTTGAAAGTATCTAATGTAACATTGATTTGAGAAATTAAAGTTTTATGACTTAGCATAGAAAAGATGTTTCTATTGGAATTGTTGATTTCTTCCAAGTATGGTTGAATTTATGTATATGAGAAAAGTCATTGAAATACTTAAGCTTTGTATAATCTGGATACATTACATTGATATTATTATTATTATGAAATGCCATTTAAATTCTCTTTTAAACAATGTTGATTACTTGGAAATCCTTTTATACTGAATTGAACAAATTGAAATACTCTTAATTTTCCGAAGCAAATTTCCCATACTCAAGGTTTCTTAACCACCCCAAGTAATATTACTCATGGGATAGAAATTAAAGGAATATTATAGAATAAAACCATGAAAAATACTAAACCCAAATAAGGTAAAAACCAACCATTTACCAAGACCCATTCTAAATAAAAACCATAGCTCATATATTTTTAATGATTACTATATCATACCACAATAGGGTTCCTTTAAATGATTCCCGATAGTTAATAATGCTTAATGATAAGCATGGAAATCCAACCCAATTTCCAATTTAGCAAGCCAAAATTGTAACACTTCAATTTAAGGACACCAAAATATCATATTACATCTCACCACCTTTATTATTCATAATTCAACACGAGCATCCCAAAATATCTTATAGGTTCATCTCATTGACACCAAGGCTAGGTTGATTACTTATTAACAAGAAATTCTCTTCGTTTGCAAGGACATATTTTGACTAGTATCATATAGCTTAGTAATAGACATAAAAATTTCATAAAGGTAATATATGTGACCTTATAGGTCTTACAACACATGTAAATCTCACAACATTCAAATTACTATATGATAACACCCTACATGTATCTATCACTTTCACTTAGATCAAGAAGAAATTATATGGTGATTGACCATGTAATATATAGTGTTAATTATAAACAAGGGGATATTATAACATCTTGTTCTATATTGTAGTGACCTCATGAATCTCACTAGAAGAGAACTACATAATCAAATAACATAGCTCAATGCATTATTCCATGTAACTCACCATAAAGAAAGCAAGTCACATTATCCACTATCCAAACAATTATTTATATTTAAGCATTGCACTACTCATAAGGTTTTAATAAGAGTAGGAGTTCATGATCAATCATTGCATGTGTTTTGGTATGAAGAAAATTCAATTATGTAATTTGAATTATTGACAATGGAGTCACATATACTTGCATCATTATAAGGGGAAATGATCAATACAACTATGTTATTTAATCTAATAAAATTTATATTTGACATACACATCCATTTACATATTGTTATTCACAGACACCATGATAATGTGGGCTCCATAATTTATCCACATAATAATACCTTAAAAGACATGAACATTAACCAAGTTTTGATATGGGATGGGATGATGATGATAGGTTTTCTAATTCAAATGAATTCCCTTTTATCACTTAATATTATTGGTGCCATCGATAATGCATACCATAATTTCAAGTATTAAAGTATACACTTACCTAACTATCAATGATGTCATAATATTTTTCTCTTTAGATCATAAATTACTAAAAAATTAAATTAAATTTGGAGTAGGTAAAAGACATACTATCTATCCAATCATCAGAATACACATTTGGTTATAATTATTAATTAATTAAAAATTAGAATGCAACATGTTTTATTTTCAACTAATTAATTTAAATATAATAAAATATGCATCCTAATGTCTAGATAGAGGTTTCCATCTCTCCACCCTTTACAAATATTGTGATTCTCTACACTAACATACCTGGGGTTGCTCCATCCATGGATGGCCTACCAAGCACAAGAGCCTAGGTCATGGATGAGGTAGGCATGAAATCATCACTGAATAAATGAATGAAGGAATTTTAATGACATTCATGAGACCAAGCAATCTAAGGGACCTAGGAACACAAAATTAGCACATTTTCAAGTTTCTTTCATTGTTGGCTCTTTTATTATGAATCTTGATCAGGGAACTTGTCATTTTGTGAAATCTTCACTCCTCAAATAACTCAATCAACTGCCTACCTTCAATTTTTTTTCAAATTGAAAAACATGTATCTCCTTTTTTATCATCATCCAATAATGAAAATGCCTACAATACTTGGTGAGACCCTTTTTTCCCATTTAGATGGAAGACTTGCTATACTACTACCACTAGTACACAAACAACAATATATGACTAAATAAACTAAAAATTGTATATAAATGACTAAGTTTAGTCACATGACTATTAGTAGTTTATTTGCAGTCATTTATAACACCACTAAATTTATGACTAAACTATTTTAGTCATTTATTTACTAATTGATTTTTAGTCATTGATTTGGTCATTGATTTAGTCATTGATTTAGTCATTAATTTAGTCATTTATTTAGTCATGGTTGTCATTTATTTAGTCATTGATTGTTGTTAACTGGCCATTTATTTAGTCATGGTAGTCATTACTTTAGTCATATATTTAATCATTAATTTAGTCATTACTTTTGTCATATATTTAGTCATTAATTTAGTCATTACTTTAGTCATATAATTAGTCATTAATTTAGTCATATATTTAGTCATTAATTTAGTCATTACTTTAGCCATTAATTTAGTCATTACTTTAGTCATATATTTAATCATTAATTTAGTCATTTTTATTTACTAATTTCCATTAATTGGTAGTAAATATAGTTATGAAATGATTAATTTATTAAGTACTATAAATTTTATAATGCAAAACTAACATAATATTAAAACCTTGAGTAGTGCAATATAATAAAAAATGTCAAAGTTGTCTAAGAGTTTCCAACTCTTTCAAATACACCATGATAATTAAGATCCCTGAACAACACATTCAAAATACTGCATAAAGCAATGAGTCAAGATGTCTAACATTAACTATTACATGATAAACATGTTCAACTATGTCATTTTCTACAAATATTTTAGTGGCCACCATGTGAAGGTTCCCTCTTTCTCTTTCAGACGAACAACTCCATCTATTTTGTCTTCATAAGCAAGGGGTATGCTACTTGTGACTTTAGAATGTTTACATTTGCATCTCCTATTCCTTTCAAGTTGACTCCCTAACTTTATCCCCATCTTTGAGTTTATCAATACATTTCTGCAAAAAGAAAAGAAAAAAAAACACATTATATTACATAGGTAATGATTACCCTTGTTTGCATAATAAAACAACCATTACTTAAATAGTACTTGCATGTGTGTGTTAAAATAATTTCAAAAGGAAAATTTCAAAAATAATTGCAATGATCAATCTAATTTCTAAAAAACCAACACTCATTGCACTGCTTACAATGTTGCTATTAGCTTCATGCTAATCAAATACAAAGGCCACAAATATAAACACTACATTACCATGCACGTAATATGAGAGCACTACTACTACTGTTGCAAGGTGAAGGTGAAATACATTGGGATGTACAAAAATAGTGGCATTAAAGCTCTAAAACATAACCCCATGCATTCAAAAATTAGGAAAAAAATGGATTTAAAAAAAAAAAGGTAAAAAATTGTAGAACAGGAGATAAAAACTTTTTTTTTATATTGAAAGGCATTTCCATAGTCTAGATATATAGAGAGCAGATAAAATAAAGATTTTAACTAATGAATTGTAAAAATTGGATTTATGTAGTTTATATTCATATCTTTGATTACATTGCATTGCACACCTTTCAAACTCAAAGCATTACTTCACATTGCATGACTAATAACTAGATGTTGATAGATGACAAAATTTCAATTACAATATAGTTTTTACAAAGTGAACCTAAGTAGTTATGCAATTACTTCACATTGCATAACTAATAACTAGGAGCAACTGCCAATTGCATTTGCTTGTCATGGCATTCTATGAAACCACATTTCTTTGAGGAATTTTTTCAAACAATTCACTACCTTGTCTATGCTACCACATTTTCCATACATGTCTACCAAAGAATTTTGTCAAACAATTCACTCCCTTGGAAAAAATCTATCAAAAGCATAATAGTAAGCATAAGACCATAATAGTATGAGGCTCCATAAATCTTTCTCGTCCCTAAATAAAAATTAACACTATCGGCCTAACAATGCCGACATCAGCAGAACCCCCATTATAGCCTCGTCGATGGCCTGATAAAAGCAGCTCATAACCTAGTATCGGTGTAACAATACCCTATCGGGTTGACTCCTAAGGCACTCTCCTCTATAGACTGACAGAGTCAACAAAAGTAAGCACATGCTGTGACACATGAACATTGGTGGAACAAATGCTTGCATTCCCTCGATGGCTCGATATAACCATGGATTACCAAGTGCATAATGTATATCTGTGGAGTTGGGGTGCATCAGGGTGATGTTATCTGGTGTCCCGCCAATAGACGTAAGGAAAGTTGTTCATCAGTGGAGAAGGTGGCTATCGGTGGAAGAGGAATCACAGTCTCACTGATACTACGATAATGATTATTCTAACTAATGTGACATCTCAAGGCATTGTCAAGATATTTAAAATTAATGTTCTCCCCCAATGGCAAGAATGAAATGGGTGGTGCATTTAGGAGCTCTAAAATGGAGTAATTGTAGGTTTTAATTCTTGAAGTGAATGAGAGAAGTGTGTGGAGTTAGTTGGCGGTGATGACTAACATATGCCAAGCATTTATGGAAAGGAATGTGAATGAAGTTATTAAATTCTCGAGCCATTACTTTCTTGATGCTCCTCTACTATGGCAAACAATAGGTGTGAAAATGATGTACAAGAGGTGGTGGCTTTGTTGCTGCAGAGGTGATGGAGGCTGGTTTCACGCTTAAAACGAAGAAACAACTCTCACACTTTTATGGAGAACCATTAGTAAAGAGACTGATGGGGTTTTTCTTGTACAACAATGAACAATTAGTGCAGTCAGTGCAACTAATTTTGGGAAGAGGATTCAACCAGCTCACACACAGGTACATAACTAATTTGGACATTTATTCGCTCATAATGGCTTGGGGCTTAGATTTGGGAGAGCCGATTGAAGTTGTGAAAAAGATGAAGGAATTGGTGCACAAGGATTATCTGAAGAACATGGACTCATTGTTGGAATGGACGATTCTGGGACTTGGGACAGATATCAGTGAGGGAATTGAAAGCAAAGAGGATGAAGAAACAATGAAATGCGTACCCTTTGTGAAATGGCCAGAAGGAAAATGTAAATCCAGATGAAGAGAGGGAGCAACACGCGGGTGGCAGGCTCTGAAATTGATTGTGGAATTAATAGAGGTTGAGGCAAAGGCAAAGGCTGAAGTGAAGTGACTAAAGAAGTTGGAGCAGTGACCTCAGAGGAAGAAGAAGAAGAACAAGACCTCTATGGAAACTGTGGTGAGTAGCTCATTTGCAACTCTACAGTTAACAAAATCCTCTACCATGAATTTGAGTTTTTTGGCTATCTATAGTTAGTTTTTGGGGGTTTTACAAAATTGTGGGAAACAAAAAGGATTTTTTGGTTTGCAGGGTAGTTAGTAGTTATTCATAAAAGATGGTGTTCAATGTATTTTTTAGTGAAAGTTTTGATTTTGAAATAGTTGTTAAGGACTGGCAGTGAAGTCACTGCAGATAAACTATAAAATTTGAAAACAATGAATATATAAACTCTCCAGCCATACAACTATAATCTCAAAAAGATTGTAAATAAGGAAATTAATAGTTTGAACGCAAGTAATTTATGTCAATTTTCAAACATTAATATTCTCCAGTTGTCACCTAAACCTAATTTAATAAGTAATAAGCACTTATTGGTAATCATGCCTGCCCACCAAAGTGGATCATATAGGTAAGAATAACCTCCCACTCTTGCAATAATTTTTTCATGGTCACTGTTAGAATGTAAAAATAAATTTGGAAAGAATAGAATTGCAAAGATAGAATAGAATGAAGACTCTAAAGAAACTATTTTCACATTGTAGCTTTCTGACAATCCAACATGACACTGAAGCTTAGTGTTTGATTTTTGTTCAACACAAAAACAAGAATTGAGCCATGGGATAGAACACTGAAAACAATTTGTTTTTCAAAATAAGTTAGTATACTCAAATGTGAAAGGAGATGAAAGCATGATCAAAGAAATGTGTTAAAAGGGTGCCTCCATTTATGTGTAGTGCAGGTGGCAATTGTCTAATTTTGAAGTTCAATATTGAAATTTTATTTAAAATTGAAATATAAATGTCCTTAGTTGATCAAAAGTAACTAGTTCAAGGTATTCACTATCATGTTTACACATTCCCTAAGTATCTACTAAACAAATAAATCTTGCGTAGAATGTATATATTTCTAATTTAAAGATCATATTTACAGTCATGGAGAGTTACATGAGGTATAGGTCAGGTCTCTAGGTGATATATAATTGGTGCAAATCTAATGTCTTAAGTTGTCCTGCCCAATAATATTTATTCCAATCTTTAAATGACATAAAAGATTGAGGCTTATCCTTTATTATTCTCAAATTCTCAATCAAACCATCTTAACCATATCATACTAAAGTCTGTTGTTAGGACCAAAAAATGTAAGTTTTCAGAGTCCCACTCAATCTCAAGGCCAAAAGCATAACATCTGGCTTAAAATGGGTACAAACCAAAATCTTCAAATAGTATAGTGATATCTTCAACAAAACCCTAAGTACTTAAATCCTTCCATCATTTTTTGTTGATATAATTAAATTATCATAGATGATCTAAAAGGTCAAAGGGCCTTCATTTTTCTTGTAAGTTGTAAGCCCTAAAAACAAGTTAGTTAGTCATCAAGGTAAATACATGACTGGAACATGGGTGAGGTAACAATCATCAAGGTGATTACATGTGTGGAACAAGTGCGAGGTAACAGAAGGAACAAGTGTGAGGTAACAAAAGGCATTATACCTTTGTCCTCATCACCCAAATCAATATATGAGGCAAGTGGAGGAATGTAGCCTACTCACTACTTCTACACAACAAACTTTAATCTATACTTTCTTTATAAATGTTCTAAAAAATAATGTCATATGACCACCAAAATAATTTCAACTATCATAGTTATATGATTTTTAATCAACCCCATATCATCACAAAACCATTAGTTATAATTTAATCCTAACTGAGGAAATACATACCTGGTACATCCTCTTCAATACAAGGAAGGTGAACTTAGTCACTTGTTCAAGCCAACAAGTACTCCACAACCTCTCTCCTCCTAGCAAGTAACACCCCTTGAGTTCTCTCAATGGACCCTTCTTCCCATCAAGCTTCAATATGATGGAAAGTTTTTGATGCAAAGAAATTTGACTTTGAACAAATCATCACAAAACAAGCTGATTCAAACAACCAATTGATTCACAAAACTCTTCCAAATCACTCCTTTGCAAAAACTCTTCAACTCATCTAGTAGGTCTGCAGACCCAGATTTTTGACTTTATCTCACAATGAACCACTCAACAATCAATCTATCTACTCTTTTAGACACCCTTTAAGGAAAACTATAACTTACCTTCAAAACCATCATGGGTCACTTTGGACCATCTCACACAAAACCTAGAAACAACGTTGTCCTAATAGACCAAATAGGTCTCTGTTTCAAAGGAGGTACCTCAAATTCTTTCCTCCAACTCCAAAAAACCACTCAGATCTTCTTACTAGTCAACATAGGGCCCTAATCAATAATTTTTAGATGGGAAAACTCTCATCTAACCTCTGTAACTAAAAACCCTCACTTTACACTAGCTTGGGGTAGGGTTTATTGAAAAATGACATTACCAACCTCTCACAGCTCTGCCACCACCTCCAACACTCTTCATTATTCCTACACATGCTTACAATATGAATTGGTCAATCATGACCTTATTAATGACGTCTAGACTCAAAACTCAAACTAACCTAAGACCTCCATGAATCAACATTTCACAAACACCTTGGTGCTCCTGCACCAATTTTTTAAATGTTTAATTCAGGAAGAAATAGAGCTATTCAGATATACAAGTCAAAATCAAATACATTTTTACATTTATTTATTGGTATTGCAAATTATTTTATGAAGGCTCAAACTAGGGTTTGCCTAATTGGTGCCTCTAGATTCCAAGTTAGAATCTTACAAGACTTAAATAGTGTACATACCAACCTCCACTTTACTGTCACATCGACCTCTGTTACTATTTTCCCCCTCAATCCATCACAATACCATTGCTAGGAGTCACTTAGAGGTCTCTAGAAGATGATAAGGTGTAATCAGCAAGAGGGGTGTATACCTCTATCCCAACCATAGAGGTTTTTGTGGTAAGGTAAAACCCCACCTTGAAACCCCAAACCATATAAAATCAATGCTCCACAAGGACCCGTCCCCTACCTTGGTACCCCCATCCCCATCCTAGAAATGTTTTGGGGACTTGGGGACTCAGAAACTTCCCCCTACCTTTGCATCTGATAGTGACACAAAGTTCAGCTCCAATTTTGATACAGACCTACCAGTTGCATCTGCTGATTAGGGACAACCATATATTTTCTATTTTTTGTCATTTTATAGTTGAAACTGGAAGCCTTTGGGCATTTTGTTATAATTCTTATTTAATATGTATGCACATTGACAATAAAAGAATTTGAATTTTGTTACTTTGTTTGTCAATTCTTATGTGAAATCTCTATTCAAGTCTAATGTTATGTATTAATCTTCTACAATGCCTATGATGAATGCTTTGTCAATGTTTTGATATGAATATTTGAAATTTCTCTATATTTTTAAAAAATTCCCTATTTTTTATAGTCGTCCCCTACCATCCCCTAAAAAATTTTATAGTCGTCCCCTACCATCCCCTAAAAAATGACCCAAAATTACCCCCGTACCAAAAACACTTCCCACCGTCCCCATACTCGAAACTTGGGGGAGCATAGTATAAACTTGATTTTATGAAAAAATACATTCAAGCATATAGGAAAATCTAACTCTACAACATTGAAAACACCAAATAACAACAGCTATAGGAAAAAATAGCTTAAGTAGACAATATATGCAAGATGTGGAATCATAGACAAAACACCTAAATTGTTTGACAAAATACCTCAAAGAGATGTCATCTCATGGAATGAAATGATTGATTACAGAATGTGCACAAAATGGATTTTGCAAGGAACCTCTCAAAATATTTGAATTAATGAAGCACTATGGAACACATCCTAACATTGTAAGCTTTGCTTGGGTTCTAGGTGCATGCAGTCATGTAGGTTTAGTGGATGAGGGCTGCACATACTTCACATGTCAGTGACCCTTATTTCATTACAATTTACATATATAGTTGATCATTAGGTGTGCATGGTTGATCAACCATTCATATTTTTAGTTGGATTCTAAAAATGCTACAACTTATGTTGTTTTGTAAAACATCTGTACAAGGTTCAAATAGTAAAGAGATTGATGAAAGATAGAGGAATTAAAAAGATACCTGGATGCTATAGTTAGATATGCTCTGGTAGACATATATGCAAGATGTGGAATAGTAGACAAAACACCTAAATTGTTGACATAATGCCTCAAAGAGATGTCATCTCATGGAATGAAATGATTGATTGCAGAATGTGCACAAAATGGATTTTGCAAGGAACCTCTCAAAATATTTGAATTAATGAAGCACTCTGGAACACATCCTAACATTGTAAGCTTTGCTTGGGTTATAGGTGCATGCAATCATGCAGGTTTAGTGGATGAGGGCTGCACATACTTCACACGTTAGTAACCCTTATTTCATTACAATTTACATAGTTGATCATTAGGTGTGCATGGTTGATCAACCATTGATATTTTTAGTTGGATCCTAAAAATGTTGTAACTTATGTTCTTCTCTAAAATATTTCTACGAGGTTCAAATAGTAAAGAGATTGATGAAAGATAGAGGAATTAAAAAGATACCTGGATGTTATAGTTGGATATGCTTTGGTAGACATATATGCAAGATGTGGAATCATAGAAAAAACACCTGAATTTTTTGACATAATGCCTCAAAGAGATGTCATCTCATAGAATGAAATGATTGATTGCAGAAGGTGCATAAAATGGATTTTGCAAGGAACCTCTCAAAATATTTGCCCAAATTTGAAGATCTCTAATGTTTAAGGCATGTTTTTTTCCCAAAATAGCTTGACACATTTTCTGCCCATGCCCTATTGTTCTTTATCACCATTTTGCTTCAATTTCTTGGCTCTAAACCAAATCATGATGATCAAAAAAGCAATCACAATCTTCTAAGTAAACTTGTCTTCATGTTGGGTTGTTTTAAACAAGATTTGATTGAGTTTGAAACACCCATTCAACTCTATTTGGTTCCAAACAAAAATTTCCATATCATCTGAAACAAAACCCCTGAACTCCATCTGCTTCATTCTGACAAAAATGGCTAGAAGACTTCACACACCAAGGGTTCTTTCGGTCGGACATGTCTTCTAGTTCTAGCAGTGCATTAACGGTTCTATTTTTTCATCGGCATGAGGATCTTCTACCGATGGGACAAGGTCTCTTGTTTCCACGATGGTTCGATGGGGATGTCGTCAGTAGAGTTTGTGCTCATCGTTGGAACCTGATTTTTCATCAGAGTGAGGATCTTGTATTGGTGGGATGAGGTATCCTATTCCTATGATGGTCTAATGGGGACGTCATCGGTGGAGACATCCCCATCAGACCATCGAGGGAACAGGAGACCTTGTCTCGCTGATAGAAGATCCTCACGTTGATGAAAAATAGAACTGTTGACGCATTGTTGGAACCAGAAGACACGTCTGATCGATAGACCGATAAGGTGGGGGTAGTCAATTCCATTTTTTGTAATGTGGTAAGAGTCATACAGGTAACGCTATGTCAAGCTGGGGAACTCTTCTTTGAGGTTCTAAACAATTTGCCTCTTTTTTATAAGATTGTGTTGGCAGTGCCACCTGAATCACATGAGTTGTTTGGTGGGATTCCAAACCCAGAAAATGAGGTGCAGTTGTGGAAATATCATAGAGAGAAGCTACAAGCTACCATAATGATTTTTCTGAGTGAATTTATATTAGAGTCTTGCTTAGTGTGGCTTAAGACATGTGCAGATGATATTCTCCCTGCAGATAGGCTTGGGGGAAAGTATTTGCTTGATCTTGTGAAAAGAGGCAAGGAACTTATAGAGAATGAGACATTGATCAAAGAAACATTGGATAGTCTATATGCATTTGAAGGGAGCTTGGAGTGGCTAAAAATAGTTTTTGGTTCAAATGTTGAGTTTCCATGGCAATGTGTGTGTGAGATTGTTTTGAAGCACTCAAAGAGTCTGTGGGATGAAATTTTTGAAAGCTTGTTTGTGAGTAAGATGAAACAAATAATAGCTGATGGATTTGCAAATATGCACGAGAGAGTTAAGGTTGGTAAATTCCTTGAAGCCATAGTTACATCTCTGGAAAGTTACAAAGATGTTGAAACCCATTTGCACAAATTAACTACTAGTGAGGGATGGCTTATCAAGAGAGGGGACCTAAAAAGTGTCAATTTACTTGGGTTGAGTTTTAGATTTATGATGACAAATGATTAAGATTGGTTTGAGAATTAAACTATAACATATTTTAGACTAAGGTTAATCAAATAAAAGATACCATAGATGAGGGTCAAAGAATATTCTAGAAGACCTCCTAAGTTTTCTTCATGCACATAAATCTCCTTGAGGATAAATGATTTAGCACCTTATTTGCAAAGAGCAATGCTTCCATTTTATCTTAACATTGATTGTTGAGATTGAAGAACATCTTGCACATCTTTCAAAAGCTCTCTATCAAGAAATGAAAAATGAGGAGATGCCAAAAAAAATGAACAAGGAGACACTAGAACCGACAGTTATAGTGGAAAGGGCACTTTTCTTAGGAAGGCTTTTAGTTGCTCTTAGTTTTCATTCAACTTCCCTTCCACTAGTTCTTATCTCGTCTCAGCTCTGGTTTGTTGAGAACAAAGCTTCAATTTCAAGGAAAGGATCTTCGACTTTCAGATATTCCAGTACTGATTTTGATTACCCTCTTCTAGACAGTTCTAGAAGAAAAATACTAATGAGAGGGGTTGGTTTGAAGCCTGAATCATAGGATAAAAATAATAGCACCAAATTGAATGGCCCGAGAAGAACTATGCACAATCTTTGTATCAGAGCTCATAGCATGTGGATATTGTGGATAACTGAAGAGCTTTCAGGCATTCTCACAAGATATCTAAGGGAGGATGATTCTTTATCCATGACAACTCCTTTGAAGGCCTGTATTCTCATTTGCATTGCATATTTTGTTTGTTGTGGCTTATGGAGTTGGTTTCATTTCCATGATTCATCTAATCACTGATCTCTTCTTGTAGTTTTCATGAGATTTCTTCTAGTTCTGATTTAATTCATCATGGTTTATATCTCGATATATTAATAACTGAATGAGAATAAAGGATCTAGAGTAAAGAGCTATATTTGATTCTTTCAGTCACTTCAAACTCTTTATTGCCCAACAAATGGAAAAGACTGACATGTGCCCTTTCAATGCTTCCAATCCATATTAATCATGGAGATGTAATTTGTAAG
The DNA here is from genome assembly GCA_007258455.2 of Sequoia sempervirens. NCBI lineage: Eukaryota > Viridiplantae > Streptophyta > Pinopsida > Cupressales > Cupressaceae > Sequoia > Sequoia sempervirens. The sequence goes on along the minus strand of VDFB02108018.1, from coordinate 1,509 downwards.
TATGCAAAAAAGTATCAAAGGGGAGCCAAAAAGTTAGAGATTTTCATAGGGCCTATGAATCAACTCTTGTTGTTTTTATATGAAAATATTGCTATTTGTTTTCTATTTATATATAATATATATTGGCGTCATTTGGGAACTCCTATTTTTGGGAATTCAGTAAGAGTTCTCAAAAAAAGTAGGATGACATCTACTATGCAAATGAACATTTAAATGAAATTTGAAGGATGATTTTATTTAATTTTTAATTTGCTTCCTTAAGGAAACCTCATAAAATTCCCTTTTCTAATCGTATATCAAACTATCTACTGCTTCTTTTCTTTTACTACTGCAAGTCACAATTTTAATGTTGTATGCTTGCTCTGTCTCTTGTAGTTTTTTGTTCCATGAATTCAAGGCTTACCATTTATTAGTCTGTGATTTGTAGGGTTGGGAAGAAACTGAATTGAAACAAGAGCATGAGGGTGGAGGTAAACTAGAGTTAAGGTTGGTAAATGCCTTGAAGCCATAGTTACATCTTTCGCAAGTTACAAAGATGTTGAAACCCATTTGCACAAATTAACTACTAGTGAGGGATGGCTTGTCAAGAGAGGGGACCTAAAAAGTGTCAATTTACCTGGGTTGAGTTTTAGATTTATGATGACAAATGATGAAGGCTAGTTTGGTCACCTTAACGCTTATTTTTGGAATTGAGGTTAGTCAAATAAAAGATACCATAGATGAGGGGTCCAAGAATATTTTGGAAGACCTCCTAAGTTTTCTTCATGCACATAAATCTCCTTCAACGATAAATGATATAGCACCTTATTTGCAAATGATTCCATTTTATCTCAACATTGATTGTTGATATTGAAGAACATCTTGCACATCTTTTAGAAGCTCTCTATCAAGAAATGAAAAATGAGGAGATGCCAAAAAAAATGAACAAGGAGACACTAGAACCGATAGTTATAGTGGAAAGGGCACTTTTCTTAGGAAGGCTTTTAGTTGCTCTTAGTTTTCATTCAACTTACCTTCCACTAGTTCTTGGCTCGTCTCAACTCTGGTTTGTCGAGAACAAAGCTTTAGTTTGAGGGAAAAGATCTTTGACTTTCAGATATTCTAGGTACTAGTTTTTGTTGCCTCGCTACAGAGCAGGTTGCGGAAGAAAATACTAATGAGAGGGGTTGGTTTGAAGCTTGAATCACAAGATAAAAATAATAGCACCAAATTGAATAAACTGAGAAGAACTATGCACAATATTTGTATAAGAGCTCATAGCATGTGGATATTGTGGATAACTGAAGAACTTCCAGGCATTCTCACAAGAGATCTAAGGGAGGATGATTCTTTATCCATGAAAAATCCTTTGAAGGCCTATATTCTCATTTGCATTACATATTTTTTTTGCTCTGGCTTATGGAGTTGGTTTCATTTCCATGATTCATCTATTCATTGATCTCTTCTTCCAGTTTTCATGAGATTTCTTTGAGTTCTGATTTAAGTCATCATGGTTTATATCTAGATATA